>NDFZ01002173.1:0-16822 GCA_002192655.3 Mamestra configurata
ATCCTATTACCGTACCTTATAGTCCGTCCGACTGTCAGCGGGCTGAATCCCATGAACCGTATTGGGTATACAGTTGAAATTTTCACAGAGTGTGTACATATTTACAGACTCAGTAAGAATTTACTTAGTATGTGTTATATCAATCCAAATATTATTATGTAACTCTATCTGTCTGTTACCTCTTCATGTCTTAACTGGACTGGATGAAATTTGGTAAGTACAGAGATAGATATTTGGAGAAGAGACATAGATATATACCTATTTTTTTCGAATGTTCCGACATTCACGCGGGCGAAGCCGCTGGCAGAAGCTAGTTGGTAATATAACAACAAAATGTAGTAAAAATAAAATTCCAAATTAAAGGAGACCCCTATGAAATTCATGTACCTATACAAAATTATGGAGGGTTCGAAACAAACTCACCGCCGCTGCTCTTTCTGCACTTTCTACGTGCACTCTATAAAGCTCCACGAGGCTCATATCCTCAGGGTCAACCGCTTCCGCGCCTCGACGAGGCACCAGTTCCAGGCCAAGTTTTCTGAAAAGGAAGAAACATCGAACATGAGATTTTTGAGATTTTGCAAGTAACAAGTGTTCTTTGAGGGATGGCAATGTTACACCGATATTCTTTTGTTTAAGTTATTTCAGTTCATCCAAAGCTTATCGATATTGTTGTCAGCGCCATTCATCATCATCAACCGAAAGACGTCCACTGCTGGACATAGCCCCAATAAATCCATAATCCATAATTCCACGCCCCCCTAATCGCCACGCTTGGCAGGCAGGTTGGCGATCGCAGTGTAGCTGTTGCAATGCACAGAGAATGCTGCTGCTCATTAGTGAAGGTGAGTCCCTTAGTCACCTCTTACGACACCCACGGGAAGTGATGGGATGGTGCTATTCTTTTACGTTCGACACCATGCAGAACAGCGACCGCCATTGTATCTATATAATAAGGTTGTTTAAAAGAGTTGTGTTACTATCTTCATATGTTTTTAGCTCAGCCAATTGCAGAAAAAAAAACAAGAAATCGTGAACACAGGGTTCTCTAAAGTGGACACATATTTTATTGATGCAAAGGCCAATATGAGCTGTTTTGTTAATTAATATATAATTAGGGCTTACTGTTGAGATTTTGTGCAAACAATAGCACAGGTGCAGTCATTGACGTAAATGTTTATAAATTAAGTAGGTATATAATTGCGGAAAATCGTCAAAATAATGCATGCGTGCACAAATGCCCAAGCGAGACGTCATTGATAAGAGGGACATACACCTGATGTAGGGTAAATGATATGATTTTGTCAGCCAAATGTCGCTTCAATGGTCTTAAAAGTTAAGTGAAGCTTGGCTAACAAGTTTCTTCAAAACCAGAGAAGATTTAGAGGCAGTTTTCTTCTCCATGATTAAGGTGTAGGCAGTAAATAAGGATAGGTTATTGACACAAACTAGGCATTCTCAGTATTAACGTTAGCAAATGCAAAATAAATGACACAGATGAGAAAAGGTTAATATGCAACCGATTTCCTTGTAAAAAACCCCCTTCTACGCGCTAACCTGCATACCTGACTGTGCGAATATAATGATTCACCGAAAAAAGGTTCTTGGAAAACAAAACCTCGCTAACGGAAGGTTGCAAATTGCATTAAATATCAAATACCCTTTCTTTTTTCATTAAAAGGGGACAAACCACAAAGCTTTTTTGCTACAAGTAGGTATCAGGTTGAGGTTACCTAAACAGACAGGTTCCAGACGTCGTAGGCGATCGATTTTGTGACAGTATGTTACTGCTGCTTTTTTAAGATGGGAAATCATCAAATTACTCCTTCCGCTCCGCCCAGAGCGAGTGTCAGACTACTGACTAAAACCTATCCATATTCCTGCAAATAGCCTTTTCGTTCCAGGGCCTTGGTGACTCTTTCGAACAAATTCCGCAACCCTGGCAGGCTTTGAGGCGCGCGTGGAACACAACGCGCTGTCGACCCGGGCTAAGGGGGCTACCATAAAACTTGTTTATTATATCTATGGGGGCCACTCTCTAAACCCGAAGGCCGTACTTTCGGGCTTAGTTGCGGGCGTTATCTACTTCGTATCACCTACGGACTTACGATTAGTTCCGAACCCGAACTAAGAATGAATGACAACACGATTTGACAGTAATTGTCAAATCGTGTTGTCATTCATTCTTAGTGGTTAAGTGATATGGACAGAATACGCCCGCAACTAAGCCCGAAACTACGGACTTCAGGCTTAGAGAGTAGCCCTCCTGATTCTTAACGGACGGCAAGCCACCCAACGCTCGCCGACCGCAGGCAGGTTACCTACTGCTACTTAAAGTACGGATTTTGGGCAGATCATTTAGATTGCAAGGAATTGGTTTGTCGTGTTACTATAAAAGATTTTGATGCTCTTCACATTTTAAAGAGACCTCCATCTTAAGAGTATGTACTTAGTTTCCATTCAGATGATATACTTTATGCAAATACTAGCTGCAAATACGTATTATTATGGGTATCTAATAAAAGGTCCTGTAACAATTCCATAAAATGTTTCGTTCAACGTCGATGTTGCATTGCAATACAAAATATATTGGAGTAGAGACATTGATCCAATTTAAACATCAACTGGATAGCGGTGATCAAGATTTAAAAACCAATTTGCTGTAAACGGTTCTAATTCTATATGGTCGTGCAGTTAATTGAAGCGGCGGAGATTGCAAATAAATAATAATTATATGTTAAAAATAACTATTTTAAAAGCCAAATTAGATGAACGGGTAAACGGTCACGTAACAGCCGTTGTAGTCTGAGCATTCAATCAACTCACGCGCATATTTTTATTCAACTTCAAATGTGATAACTGTAGAATAAACTATGCTGGTAAAGCATGAAAAAGGCTGTATTATGAGTTTTCCTGGATGTAGAACGTATATGGAATTTTCGAATATCGTATTACGCATCTCAAATACTTCATTGTATTGAGTTGAGTGGGTATTTGAATTCAATTGTCAGGTAAATTTCAGTTTATGTGTTTTAATAATTATAGCACAAGAGGACAAAACGAACAAAAGAAACCTACACGTCGTTACAACAATAGCATTTATATGCCAATTAATATTAGCAATATTAATTCATTCGTATTTAAGGCTTTCTGAATTATTTTTCAGGAAGACATGGATTTGGATGAGGGTGTAGCCCTGATACATGGTAGTGAAAGACTTTTGGCGCCAGGCCACGTATAAGTGCACCTAGTAGTAATATCTTGCCTATAGGCAAGATTTAAGTTAGTTGTATGATACGTACTGTTGCATATTAATAATTGCACTATTTAACTTCAGGGTTTTTCCCAGATCTAATCAATCTTATACGGCTCATGTATCTATAAATATTTCATCTATTACCTCAATTAGCAAACGATGATATGCAGGTTCTTTAAAGCTATTTAGATAGGTATGAATAGACATTTAGTTATTTATGGTTATGAGTATGACTCACTCCATGTCAAAGTTCTACCAATCTTTAAACAATATTTCACACGTTTTGCAATCATTTGAATAATTCCTATTGCGACATTAGTGAATGACACATGGTTTTTAATTCCATGAAAGTTATTGTTTTCTGAATGCGCAACCACAGTTGTAATTCTCTATCAAGAAAAGGCTTTAGGGAAACAATAGAAATAAAATTAAACAATGAAAGTGTCATAGATAAATTGCTTAAATAAAGCAAAGAGGTATTATTTCAGAGTTGCAAATATCAAAAAGATGGGTTTAAAAGCTGTAGGTACTTAGATGATATAACTTAAGATAAAATTTGTAATAGATTGCTATTACAAATTTTATCATAAGTAATTACTGACTCACAAAAGTATATCTTTCTACTATAAACTTTTGCATGAATTAATTCTAAAATACATAGCGCGCCGCATAGTCAACAGTCAGGGTTGTTAAACTTATACAGAACACCTTTTGCCCGCAACTTCGTACGCGCATAAAACGTTTTTTCGGGAAATCCTTTCTTAGTGCTCCCCTGAACTCCCAAAGGAACGTACATGCTAAATTTCAGCTTCCTACGACCAGTAATTTTGGCTGAGCGTTGTCTGTCAGTCACTCATCAATAACGGAAGAATTTTATATGTTTACATATGTATATTGATGATTGAAATAACTTACACCAGCTTAAACGCTAATAATTTAGACACTGAAGAGCTTTAAGTTTTCTTTAAGTTGGATTTTTTGCTGTGAGATGGTAAATTCAGGGTTACAGAAGGTTACAAATTATTTAAATGACGGCGAATAGTAACGTATGAAAGATGCTGCACCCACCGCAAATAAATGAGGTAAATAAAGGAGGATGGTGAGGCGCGGTCTCTGACTCTGTATTTGCCGTCAGACGTGTGATGTGGCACGTTTCACGTTATCCTCGAAACGGAACATCGATGAGTGGCCTTCATAGTGAGTCTATCATGAAGGTTCTTGCTAGCCTAAGCTCCGTATCTACCGTGCAATTTAGGGTCATAGATCCCTGGTGTTTTCTATATGTCAACGTGAAAATTGTCAGTGGGATTTTAAAGATTTTTGATTTACATCTTTCCTCTCGCTTTCCTGCAATCTGAGGGAGTGATTTCGTGAAATGGGAAGGAAGTGTGTAACAGGAAGCCGATGAAGCGCGCGTTATTTGATTTGACCAATAAGCGCGCCCTATTCGATTTGACCAATGAGCGCGCGCAGTGGTCGAGTTGGCTGTCAGTTGTTACTTTTAATGTTTATTTTGCTTTTTACCTAGGTAACACGTCAGATGTTACACTACACATTCTATGCGACTACTGTAAGACTCGCTCGTTTTTTTTTATCTCCCCGAAATGATTATATTTGTAATAGATTTTTCATTGCTGTATCCCAATATTCGCATGTGGTCGCGATCATTGCTGATGATCGCGTGAGGGAACGACGAAGAAGAATCCCAATATTCTTTATCTTTTTATCCGACTACGGCAAAGCCAAAAGGAAGGGTTATAATTACCTAGTGCGTATATTAGCAAGATCTTAAAAACAAAAAATAATGAAACATTCATAATTATCTAAGATGATGATGGGCATTTAGCCCGTATTCTATGATCAAAAACCAGTATTCAACGAGACATATCTTATTTAAATTCTAGACTGACATTATCATGCAAGCTAGCTACATTAGTTTTCCTTAAAGCACTTTGTATATAAAAACTATTTAAGGATGTGTTGTGACAAGAATAACCTGATATGAATATTTATTAATTATATAAGTGGTATTTGCAACTATGTTTATATAACCAGCTATGGATGACATCAAAACACTATAGCAAATTAGGTTTTCGTTTTATGACTGTGACGGAAATGTGGTTTGCATTAGACTATGTGGTTCTTTTGATATATAACTAGTTTTAACTTTGTTTCATCACCATCATCATATCCGGCGAAAGACATCCACTGCTGGACATAGGCCTCATCGATTAATTTTCTTCAACCATATTATAATGTCCCGAGGCAAATGACGTCATAGGAAATACAGAAGTGATATTTGTTTGTTGTAGACCTGTTCCAAATCTCACTGTTGTACGCCATCCTACTCTAAAGGGCTCCAAGCAATATGCAAAAATGTTGAGAAATTCCCAGACTAACAAAGGTATAGCATAGCGTGGCCACGTGGTTGTATCGGATGCCATCGATGCGCGCGAAATAACCGGCTCGCTTGTATTTGAAAACGCTCTCCTACACACGAGACATTCCAGGACATTTCAATTTACATAAGGCCAATTATGCAAGATTGTTACCTCGATAGCCAGTATCAGTAAAGCCTAGCCATGTGGGCAACCATATCGGGTATTATAAACTCTGTAATGAAAATAAGTCCCTCCATACATACATATCGTTTGATTATTCAGCATTTGAAGGTCCTTTGCATAATGCATGCAAAAACATACTTTTTATTCTGGGTCGTACACTTGTTTGAAAGTTGACAGTTCAGAGAATTTCAAGACAAGATCGTGTAAGTAATTGTTATGTGAGCAACCAAAAAGTAAGATCTAGGACAAAAAAGATCCACCGGACATTTCAATGTGGCTGCGGTATTAATAAGAACAAACACAGTGTTCTTATTGGCTGATGGTTGCCTAAATAAATCCATGGTATGGGTCCGTTCAATGTGCAACACAGAAAGGTCACCAAACCAGTTATTCAAGCGACGACACTGGTTGATGTCTAGAGGTGGTTACCGCACGCCACCCAATGCGCAAGCGACTAAGAACTCGAAAAATTTAAAATCGATCCTTAATACTTCACCTAGGAATGTATGGTCTGGAGATGATTTTTTTAATCCAGCAAAATCTTTCTGGCCAGTACGGTATTTTTGAAATATCTCAAGGCTNAAAGAACTCGAAAAATTTAAAATCGATCCTTAATACTTCACCTAGGAATGTATGGTCTGGAGATGATGATTTTTTTAATCCAGCAAAATCTTTCTGGCCAGTACGGTATTTTTGAAATATCTCAAGGCTACGCAAATATTCGGTTGCTGCACCTAACTGTATTTTCACATAAGTAATTGTATGGACAGGATTCGTGTATTTGTAGAGGTATTTAACGTTTGTGATACTTCCGAAGAACTGTTGATTTATTTTTACATAACTGGTCCTATATTGAATGTAGGTTGTGAACGACGGAGGTGGGTATGTTAGTAATGATGAGAATGCACGTGTCTTAAAGTGAGCCCTGGTGTATGTGACGTTTTGCACGTTGTTGGCAAATCTACCTAGGATTGGGCATACATTACCGATATTGTGTTAATAAATCTCATCCATAATAAGAAGCTTCCAGGACGTCTAAGTTCAAGACAAATAATAACATCACCATAATGTAGCCTGTCATTTTCCATCAATTCATCTCAATTGAAGGTACCAGACAAGTACCAGCTAAAGATAGCGTGAATATTCTTTCCTCATTCTCATGGTCAACGACCAATTGACATAGCATAGCCACCTACTTAAATATTCAAAGTTGAATGACCTGTCTAATCGACGGTTGATATAAGACCATAAAATTATCTGTCTACTATTTACATATGATGACGTCGGCAATATTTCCAATATCTCAGGACGTGACGTCATAGAAATATTTAAATGGAATCACTCTCGAGCCTTAAGCTGTTGTTATTTTATACGTCGTCAATCTATACCGGTTAGCTTTATTCAGGATTATTCTAATTTCCTTGTGGTTTTATGTCAAATTGCCAAGTATGGTTTACTACATCGTAGTATTCACATAGCAATGCCTACGTCATTAATCCTAACTATCTGCATTGCTATTGCTAAAAATAGGATAAACGTAATAGATTTACGTTACAAATGCCTGTACCTACTGCTTGATTTCTGCTTTGTTAATAAATTCAGTGTCATCATTACGACTAAGATTGTCAATATTTTTTACTATTCACGGTCATCTTAAAAGGACTTGGATATGAGCTGTAAGTATTATGTTGTGTTTGCAGGTAAGTATGTTATGTATATCCTTTCCATATGTGCATTTTGTTCATATGTGTTATATACGTGCTAAATATATTGTTTGATTCTAGGTGTCATGAGAGAAAATTTTATACGTAGTTTATAGTTTTTTTTTACAGGAACCCTTTTATTGTGTAGCAGGCTAAACGTGTCTGTTCGAATGTTACTCGCTTATGGATCATAGATCCTGGTGTCCTTATTGAGGGACTAAGAGAAACCTCAACTATCGAGGAAGGCTCCCATGATACAAATTATTATTTGTAACGTTGTAAAATTTATCTTATTATAACAACATGTTTACAGGTAAAAATGCATAATTCAAAAATAAAGTGAACAATGCTGCCATTGTATTAATTTTAATATTGGCCTAATAGTCTTGTGTTGTGTATCTTGTTGCATATTGTATGTATATTTAAGGATATGTAATTCCAAAAAAAAAAACGAATTTACATTATAAAGAGTGAATATGTTTTGTTTGTTATACAATATTTGTAATGATGGGTATCCACTATGCTCGCGAACCTCCTAAGCTCTGCGCTCCTGCAACAGCTCCGCTATGTGGATACGTTTGCGAACTATGTAAGTTCGTAATCAAGTTCGCGAACGTATCCAATACATGGAGCAGTTGCAGGAGCGCGGAGCGCAGGAGGTTCGCGAGCATAGTGGATACCCACCATTCAAGGTTTTCTGTAGAAGAAGGTATTGATACGATTTGACAAGTTATTTTACTGATAGAATTTTCCTCTGAGTGTCATTCATTAGACTACTTTTATTCCGTGAAAAAATGCACTTTTCCTGTAGGAAAGTCCACGCGAGCAAAGCCAGCAGGAAGAGCTGGTTTCATTACAAAGTTATGAGCACCTATTAAAATAAATTCCTAGCATAGACTGTCTCTCTCGAACCCAGCCGAAAATCGACGAGAAATGAAGCTAGATTTCATCGTGACAGACCAAACAGGTAAATCAGGTTTTGCAGAACTCCGGCGCATCGAACTTCATCACGTTACGACGTTTTATTAGACAATTATTTCGTAATCCTTTAAGTATACATGATATCCTTCATACCAAATGATGTTAAATTTAGGTAGGCAGCGTAATAGCTATTATATATTGAAATAAGGTAGCAGGAGCTTTTGAAAGCTCCAAAAGTAGACTAACTTGTGATAATACCACGTGGTACAGGCAATAATGTCAACAGCCTAAGCAAGTAGGTTTTGCAGGTGTCAGCAAAGCCTACGTTAGAAGTAGCTTATCACATTTTTGTAGAAGAAAAATGAGGATACGAAATAAAATTAGGAGAATGTGTTAACATAAAAGTAAGTGGAAGTTCCTTTTACACGAACATCACTCAAAATAATAAATGGATTTTAATGAAGTTTAAAAAATCTGAAGCCTCCAAGATAATAAATCACCGTCATACGTTCAAAGGAATGAGAAGCGAAATATTTTCGCAGGCCACACCATACTCAGCAAAAACTAGTCTTCTAACTTGAAAATTATGAGATGATAAAACGTTTAGAAATGTCCGCATAGAAATAAAAATAATGAACGCACCGAGCTTTCTGATAGGCTGTTCAAGACTTCAAGTTACGTAATCATGTGCTCAAGTACTAAATATGGGCAATCGGGTAAAACCACATCTCAGCTGTATGCTGTATCTAGCTTTTTATATTGGCTTGAGGAACAGGTAGACGGTCGCATGCCTGTCCAATGAGGCTACAGCGGCCGACAGCGCTTTGCAGCGACCGGACCCGTAATTACTGAGACATATAATCGACTCTTTATCAACTGATATGAAGGAGGTACTAATAAGTATTGAAGGCACAGTCTTTTACTATGGTAAGATGCAAAAAGAAGCGCAAAATATTCGCAATTGCCCGCCACGTCTTGTGCCAATTCTAACGACCTACAAATTTATCGGTGGCAAGTTTATCGATAGTGGATTGGCGTCAAAATATTTGTTTGCTTGGCACTAAAAGTAAAAAAAAAAAAGTTCAATTTAAATTCGATTTTCTGGACCTTCTTTTATTTATCAAAGCACTTGTGTGAGCTACACACAAATAACCCGGCTAGCTGATTACTCTAAGTTAAAGCCACTCTCGAGATCAACCGGAATCTATCCTAAACAACACGAAGCTTTTGCTCCTACATAAAATGTACTAATATGCTTAAAGCTTAACAAAATAATGCAACTTTTAACCAAATTACTACGTCCCGAAAATGTGTTAATTAACAGCCGCGAGCGGTCCTCACTCGTCGAAACCAGTCATCAAATCTTGCCAAAAAAAATCGACACGAAGTTCAAAGTATGGCTCACCACCACAGTGCAACCACACACTGGAGTCAAAATCCTCTCGACTCGAACTCGTTCAGCGTGGCTACTGGCTACTGTGCATTTAGAGGGAGACGGCAATTGTGCGAGACTTACGAACATTGCTCGCGTAAGAGAGAGACAGCTATAGATGCTCGTGCGCAAGACCAACATCGTAGAAAATCCCGCGCGAGTCACCGTGCGCACAGGCCGATCGAATCGGACGCTCGTTCGTTCAGTTAAGTTTCCGACACACGAGCAGCTGGTGCGTTGCGCTGCGGGCCCCTAGTTGTAACTCGCTTTACTCCGCTTTATTATATTGTATGACATATCCCTTGTAATACAATGACGTAAAACTATTGTAGCAAATTATTTTTAGACGTATAAGTGTACTGTGATCAGTGTTGTGTACAAAGAACGAGCGACTTGCGATCATTACATTTTAAAGACCAGAGTGGCTGGAAAAGTAACAGTTAGGTTTAAAAGGTAAGTGAGTTGTGTCACAAAAGCTTACTGGAATGGATTGAGTCGAGCTTAACTCATATCGACGACGCGAGGAATGTTGTTTGACAGCATACATGTGCGGGAACAAAAGCCTTGTGCATAGTCATCACATTTCTTTTTTATTCCGCCCGCTGTCTTGCGAGGTAGAAACGACGGATAGGTAATGAACGAACGATTAATGGGTTCATATAAAAGTGATGGTGTTATGAATTAAAGACGCCTCGATGTGCCAGTGTAGTTTCTCATGGTCACAGGTAGCGGCTGTGTCCCCGTTTACCTGAGCGACGACTGAGGGGGAAAGGGACGCCGTTCTATTTACCGGGAACTCCATTTGAATAGAATGGACAAAGCAAGTTCAGCTAAAGGGATGAACATGTTTAAATACCACAATGTTTAGATAATAATCACCACGTTGCAATTCATAAAAATCAGGAATTTATCATATGTTTTTAAGTTAACAAATCGCGATGTATCATTACAAGATTCTCAATAAGAAACCGTAGTATATGTGC
Organism: Mamestra configurata; assembly: GCA_002192655.3. Taxonomy (NCBI): domain Eukaryota; kingdom Metazoa; phylum Arthropoda; class Insecta; order Lepidoptera; family Noctuidae; genus Mamestra; species Mamestra configurata. Next base: position 10,860 of record NDFZ01002173.1, read on the forward strand.
CTAAACACGCGAAATTCACGGTCCACGAAACTTCATTGAAGATGTGGCCGACCAAGGACACAGTGAATAAAGAAATAAAAACAATCAAACCAGTGCCCGCTTAATTTTGTAACAACCCGGACATGTTCGCGTACAAAACAAAATAACAATCACATTGTCAGTGACGGTAGAAAATAGTTTCCTACTGTACGAGTGACCGCGTACTAATAATAACTTACACAGGTACACATTAGCAGAGTTAATTTAGGCGAGATAATTAACAATAATTTGTCGCATTAGGATCACTTAATAAGTTTTAACATGAATTTCCGTATTAATGAGGTTAATGTAATCGCAGTGGTGTCATTATCTAAGGCGATCGTGTAAAAAGGTCAACACGTCAAGTATTTTAAATGCGATTTCATAACATGTACCGTACAGCGCATTTAAATTTCAAATAACGCGTGAAAGAGTGTAGGAAATTATCGGGTTCCCATTAGGTACCGTGTGAGAGTTTCTTTGGTATGATGCCACAAAAGGGGGCATCTTCAACCGGTCTCACATATTATTCTTGTCACGGCGCGCGGCCACAGCACCTGCATTCATGATGACGCCGAAGCGCCTGGCGATAACCTCTAAAACACGCCTTGAACTTGCAAACTTGTTAAGTATTCGTGTTTTCCATATAAAAAATAGTAACACTAATTGGCATTAAAGTCACGGCTATTCTTGTCTTTCTTAGGCTCTAAAGTTCTTTTAACATATTCAAATGATCCTGAGAATCCAAGGAATGGAATTTGAGTAAATTATTCCAGGATCCTTATGCTTGGCACTGGAAGAGATAGCAGAGAAATGCAGATAAATACTGAGCACGTTCGAAAGTCTATTATATCCCTCATTGCGTACGCTGCACACGCGCTATCAATTAGCCCGTATAAGTTTCACAAAGCGTGGTTTTGTTTACAACCCACCGGGAATTTCAAAGTGCATCTTTGACCCCAAAATGATAAAATATCATGCGTTTGCCTTTGGATACCGATTCTTTGCAATTGCAATATTGTCAATAAATAATGTCGAGAATTTTATCAGAGCGTGTAGTTTAAAGGTCTATGAAACATAAGCTGTACCGCATTAACGCAACCGCAGGTCCACATTAGAAGCGCATTTCCGTATGAATGGACACAAACATGACGAAAGGCAGGCAGGCATAGTCACCGCGGATGTTATGACCATACACTGGCTTATCTTGGTCACCGCCTATGATAATTTCAACTAATTCTTCTTGTGTTAATAAGTACCACGTGTTTTCACATTGTTTTTCTAAAATGTAAACAATGTGGGAAGGAATGCCACTTACAATCAACGCAGTCAATGAGAGTTAATTATATCAGACACGAGACGACAGTAGCCGACCGAACTGAAACAGTATGTTCCTTTGCTGCGAGGCTTGAGTGAGACGTAAATTACAACAGAAGCGACAAACTGGGCCGTTCACTTGCACTGCAAATCTCAACGTTACCTAATATTCGGACCAATCGTTTCACGTCATTGGTCACGCTTTCTGATGAAATGCTTATTGTCCGACTGAGCCATCGATACGAGAGGTTTGAGATTCTTTCCCACGAAAGTCGTCGGTATTGTATAAGTTTGAACGTGTGCTGTGCAGGTTGGAGCGGCTCACATTTACCGCAATTAGTGTCCATTCAGTTGAGAGCCGACACGTGCCGGTTGAGTCAAATAAGTACGGCAGCTGCATGTAGCTCATTATCATGAGTTTAGGAGTGAAATCTAACTTTTAAAGACGGACGAGAATGGAAATTCTTGAACATATGCTTCACATCGTTTATTATTTTGATTTACAAGAGGAACCTATAAATGCCAAAGTAATTTATAACGAAAGATAATAAAACCGAGTTGGCAACGCGAAGTACCGCCGGTGATAAATGGTCTGCGGTAACAAGCGAGTGGAACAAGGATATGCAGTTAAGAGCGGCACATAGGTTCAGGGACGGAGCCCACCCGCCACTGCCTGAGCCGCCTGTGCGCCTGTGCATGTCATAAACAGCGGAATGTACGCCTCACCTCTCCCCCTCCGCTGCCCATTATCAGTCACGGCGTTAGCAAACAACGGGTTCCTCAAAATATTTATCATTCAGGGAACATGTCGACATATCGATTTCTACCGCATTCACAAATGATATGAGCAAATATTTGAAATCTGATTGACTAGCCTGGTAAATGCGAGCATCGCAAAACATATACCTACCGAAAATAATGTTGCAGTCGAGCAATTAAGTCCGTGGTTAAGATATCAAATATTAACAGCTGTAACGAACTATCCTCTGAGGCTAATCGATTGTCGAGATCGCGACATGCAAAGCTGGCTACGATTGTCGCCGCTCAAACTGGTTTCCGCGTAAAATTCGCGTTGCCAAGCGATGCATCAGCCAGGGTCGGTTGAGGTAAAGCAGCGAGGGGGTACGGGGGAGGAGGGAGGTTAAAAACGCAGGAGGCGCACGAACAGCGGCCGGTCGACGACCCGCCACATGCCCTGCGCCGGCGCACCATTCGCCTCCATCCTAACACGATTACGATTATGTTAGCAAAATAGTTTAAAATGAGTTTCATGCAACATAGCTATCATGATGCAGAATTTATTGTGTGAGATACATGCAATAACTGAGATGAACGTTAACGTTCTGATGACTATCGCATTTAAACACGTACTAAATTCTATCAATAAAGCGTTCGTCTCCGAGCTGATTTCATAACCAATGATCAATTAATGTTGCCCCCTGCGAGCGACCTAAATAGCACATGCTAGATGCGACACCGCGTAGGAACGAGATCAAGAAGTCGTCAAGGTTAGATCCATTTATCATGAGTTGTCTACTAGACTGTAGTACCTATTCATTCATTACACACATCCTACGGCAATAGACCACGATGAACACAAGCATAGTTAGTTAAGTTTAAAGTCAATACCACGACTTCACATTATTGACACGTGGAGTTAGACGCGAAGAAAAAATATGTATTTGGTTTATAAAAAACCGCTGGACCCGACTGGACAAGGCGTGGGCGAGAGGTAGCTACAACGTTAAAATATGTTTGAGGTCATTGATTGAGAAGACCAGCCCTAGCAAATGTATTCATGTTCTCTTCACATAACCGTTTATCGATTTGAGATATAATAAAGCGAATGTTTATACGAAAATGAAAACATGAGAACGACGACTCGACACAGCTGTTACGCACATTGGTGGAATCAAAACACTAATAAAGTTTACCGTTTAAGTTCTAATTTCGTATGGGTGGCGTATGGCACTTGTCACGAAGTTAGTTAAGACGCGTCGATGTATTTATAGTGGTCTTTTGTGACTGGTGTTCTAATGTAGACAAAGAGTTGCTTTTAGAAGTTTCTGTCTGCCATTTGTTTTGGTTGTAAAGTAAAACATTCATTTGCAATTCACTTACAATTGTATGATGGTAAACAGAATACAAAATCCCGATAAATCTGCAAGTGCACTTACTAAGGGCTTTTGACTGCATAATGTTGCCTTATTAAAGGTTCAACGCTTTGGGACTCCCTTCTCATTGTTTTTTTTTTTTTGTTTCAGACAACGAAGTAATTAAACCCATTCAAGATGGCGGTATTTGGCTTGGTGTCATCAGTAGCGGGCTTCGTGAAGGTCCGCTACCTCATCGACAAGGCTGTCATCGACAACATGGTGTTCAGAATGCATTATCGCATCACATCAGCCATATTGTTCCTGTGCTGTATACTTGTTACCGCTAATAATCTTATTGGTAAGTTTAAAAAATAGAATTTTCTCATTCATTTTAATTAGGGTCTAGAATAATTCCCTGCGGAACTCCAACCGCGTTTGATATTTTGATATGCTGGAGGCTATTATTGATTCTTCTTGCAGAAACCATAGTGGAAAATGAAAAAGCCCGTACAAATAGAATATCAGTAAGACAATTTCATATAGAAATAGCGACGTTAGAAAATGGCTTGTATCAGCTAGTGATTTGCTCACGGAAGTTGTAAACGGGATATGGGTCATTGTCGCATTGCTAGACAGACAGACGATGGGACAGCAACCTGTTACAACTCAACTATACGTATTGTCTTTAAATTCTATACTTTATTATGCGAAACAGTGTCTAGCAATATAACGCAGAACTATCAGAAATGTTCATGAATATAAACTGGCGACAGTTTGAATGTTACAAGGTATTTGGTAGTCATATCAATGCGATAAACTGTTTTGAGTACGTGAGAAAGCCGGAGTATATTTCGCTTATTTCTATGTGAATATTATAGTCGAGTAATAAGAGACAATAATTTCAACTTATATAAAATCATAGTCACAAACCCAGGAAATAAACAATAGAACTAATTAGATAAATGCATCTTCCGAACGTTTTTCCTTGTGAATTTAGTATGGTTATCTATTGAATTCATATCAAGGTAAGTTTGTTCCCATGAAAACATGTGACTAAGTCAACCTAACTAAATTAATTCCCCTATTCACGCTCAGTGGAGAATCAACCTGTTTCTTAACAAGGTGCATTATAATTAAGTTTTATATGGAGTTACTTAACCTCATTACTTGAAATGGACTTCTTGATAAATGGCATATTTATTTATCGTTATTGTAATTGGCATTACCTACTTGCATTACCTCAGCACAATTGGCTATTTATTTTATGTTTCTGATTTTCAATCTCCTAAAGTAGGTACCAAACTTATTTCTTGAAGTAAGTTACGTAAGAAAACCTATTAATTTTTAAATTGTCACCATTGAGAAAATCAACAGGCTTGTGTTCATCTTTGCAATTTCTGATCCACAATCATTTCAAGCTGCGAGCATGAGAACATGCAAAGAAACAATAAATTAAATTAAGTGCGTAATATAAACTACAAAATTAACTTGAGTATATCGCCAACGAGAAAGTACAAAACAGAGAAATTGTAACATTCAAGTGAAAGCGTATTAAAACTGAATCCCTAATTGCAAACGTTTGTGTTTTTAAAAGATGCAAAGTATGACCTAGACACTAACCTAGAGACCGAATAACACAAAGAGTCTAACCAGAAATAACAGTCCGTCTCGTCTGATCTCGTAACTACCGTAAAAGTGTGAATCATTTTCAGGTCATTGTTCAGAACAGGAACACCGTGTGTGTAACAGTTACCCAAATTGAGACGTCATGACAAATTGATTGTACAAACATACACAGAGTCGTAAACGTACGTGATAAGATTCAATTCAGTAGAGCGAAACGGGTCAGTGAACTTACAATGCATACAAGATTATGTATTAGGCAACAAGTGTATTTGATTGAAATGATTGTGGAAAGATTATGCATATTGTGATTTGCGTAGGAGGCCGAACATGCGCAGCCGGTGCATCTCTGTCTTGACAAATTCATCTCGATCCTAAAGTTTTGTTATTGTTTTATAATGTGACTGTGTGTTGTTTTGATCTTAAGCATCTTGGATGCCTATCATGCCAACATCACATCTCACTAGTGACATCGGTCATTGTTCACATGCTGATGCAGTCTTTCTCAGATGGTCCTTAAATATATATATATACAGCAATAATTTTAGGAAGGGCAGACATCTCAGCTCCGTCTTCCGGTTGGGCACCGCAGAATCTAGGATTTTTCCAACAGGAAATGTTGAGTTATCTATACCTACTCTGAATCCCGATAAATTATGACAGGTTCGCCCACATACTTATCGTCGAACTTTGTATCTTTTGCTCACTTAATTTCTTCCTTCATCTTTTTTATTAGCCTTCCAGAGCCATTTAAACAAATGCAACCAACTTTGTGCACTTGAAATTAGAAACTCCTATTTCAAAATTTCATCAAGCTGGGAAAAAAGCTGCACGTTCTAATTGTGCCTACTGATCACCTAAACATAGAAAACTAAAGGCCATGGAAATCTTTTTACGGTCGACTGATGT
>NDFZ01002174.1:6823-16827 GCA_002192655.3 Mamestra configurata
AGTCAAGTCCCCCCCCCCCCCGTGCCAGCTAAACGGTAGTTTTTGGAGACGTGAAAAAAATAATCATAATAGTGGCATATAATATAACGAATTTAAAAGGAAAACTATCTCCGCTACCTAGGCTTAGAGAGTTAATGAGCAATAGTCGGCCAATTTAAAAATGGAACTGGGTAAGTTAAAAAGTCCTAATAATTCCATAGAAAATGACTTTAAACCAAGTGTATTTGTAACTTTTTAATGTAATAATAGTTAAGTAGTTTTACTATTTTTCTGCCATGGTTTAGGAGACGGGTAACCACGGAACCCTATTATACACTGTGCGTGGTCCGACACGCACATGACCGGTGTTTTTGCCTTACCATTTGAAATAAATTTACTTTAAGGCAATCGAGTTAATATAAAACTCTCACTAAACCCTCTAAGCATCTTAAGCCACAGCATACACTCAAAACTACAATTTCCATAACCGTGCTCGACACTAAAACCCTCAAACAAATAAACAAACGAGCATTCCTCAACAACAATAATTGTTGTTCTAAAGGAGACGCTGCAACACAAGTTAGTACACATGAAGACACACATGTGAACCACCCAGTACACAGCAACACACAGCAATACACAGCAATTACGACACAGTACACGAGTACACATACATCTCAATTAGAACGCCTTGTAGTCGACACAAACATTCCGACAAATCCAAGACGAATGCATTATAGGAACAAAGACAATGCATCTTGTCTCTGCCAAAGGGAGAGATGCAAAGACTTGCATCTTATGTAAGTCTTTTAGTTGCGTTAAATCCGCGTAGAAGGTTGTTGAAGACTAGTTTTAAACTCTTCTTATTTGTTCTGTTCTAATTTCAGCAAAAGGCGACTATGGACTGATTGATCGATGTTTCTGAAAAAGTCATTAGCTTGCTTAGGCACACTTTGTATCGGTAAAACGAGTTTATAATCTTGTTTCCAATACAAAAATCAACAATGGAGAACATATTACGAGACAATATTTCTAATACATAACTACATACACAAATCTTCGATTCAGACGATTCTTTTTTAAATTATTTTATAAATTTAGCGTTTGACCACTGTTAAGTATCATCCCAACCAATGATAACTAATAATGTGGTCGACGATGGACTGCGGTTGACATAACGTAACGTAACATTTTCAACGTACTTACCATAACTGCGCAAATTGCGCTAATGAGTGCGGGCATTAAAAAAGCACTGTAAATTTAAAAAAAAAACCGTATCTATCGCTAGGTATTTCCTTAAACATTTGCTATTGATCAACTGCTGAAAACCTGTCATAACATTTTCAATAGTAACGAGTGTCGACAGATAGATATGGCGTCCATTAGTTACCACTACCAAATAGAAGAACGCATCCTTCTCTTGATTCAAATTTATCGATCCCACCGGACACATTCAACAAATTTGAAATATACATCGTGTTGCCATTTTGGAGGGCATCCAATATAATTTATTAGCAATCTGGCAGAGGCTTGCTTCTCCAAACTTTCCAGTTTCGTATGCTATTTCAAATTATGGTTCTCCATACGAAGTTACTGTGTAAGCATTTGGTCTTTCTGCGATGCTGTTTCTTGTCCTTCACAGTAAATCTTTTTGATTTGAATGGAGTGTTGGATTGAAGAGTCGGCATTTTTTTTTCAATGATAAAAATCTGCTTTAACCATTTAACCTTAGCCAAAAGGTCAGGGCGTCTCTCTGTAGACATAAAGGGCAAGAGTTCGCATCTAGATTTTTTTTAAGTTGTAGCTTCAAGGTCCTAAATTACGTTTTAATAGTCTTGGACATGGACCTAATCTTACTCTATCATGCAACTGGGAGGGTGGGATGTGCATACCTACTGAGCTTTATTTTAAGTTTAAAAAGAAGAATTTATCTTAAAAATTTATTTATTGGCCCTCGAATGCGTAGATCAAATTTAGAGAACTGAATTTTTCGTCGTTCTGTCGTAATAGTTTCCTCAAGCGATCGTTTAACACCTTCTTTAAGCCGGCTATCAACAATCTCTATAAGCTGCTGACACGAAATAGCCAAAGAATTTCCCCACAATTCCATCTACAAACAAACACAAAAAGCCCAGTATCTGCTTATAAGCGCAGAAAAATGTCTTCTGAATTGCGGGAGGCTCACAAAAGCCACGTAAATCAGCCACTGACGGTGGCTTGTTTTGAATAGCCCGACGATTTGTCACAACAAATTATTCAGCCATGCCGCATGAAAAGGGTGCCTTTTTGTGCCTTTTTATTTGCACAGCGCGAAATGATTCAGTAATTGGGACGCCGATGAAATTGACCTTATTAAGCGATGTATTCGAGTGAACGATGCGGATTTATTAGATACGTTTGGGCTGAGTGGATTATGTGATGTTCGGTTTGTGCGCACCCGAGTGTAATTTTTTGAATATGTTTTGTTGAAAAGAGAGGATTTTGTTGTAATTATTTACTAATAAATGATGTTGGCCCTATTATTAGATTCTGAGCATATCTTTTCACATTTCGATAGTTTAAGGACAAGTTATACTTGATTGACACTAACATATTTTCGGCACAACATTTACCGTCGGTAAGGTCTGAAAATCAACTTTGTAAATAAATCCTTGTGAACAAATACTGTAATATTAAAGTTTATTCGACAATTCGGTAGGCAAAAAACAAAATAATAGCGACCTCTCAGTCAGCCATTTCTCTCATATTTTTTGTCCAACTATTCATAAATAATGACTTGAGGCTGAACAGAAACTTTTGGACCCCTTTCGCAACTTTAAGAGTGTTCCAAAACATTGTACATAAACTTATAATAGGGTTTTTTTGCTCATATAAATACGGTAAAGTCGCATCTGTTGGGGATTTGGTAAATCGATTGTATACTATTACTTTAGAAAGGAACAAAATATTTTTGGAGGAAGGAAAGTGACAGCAAACTTCTTGTGAGAGCCGTTGGGCTTTTATAGTCGGGCTTACAATAAACATTTCTTTGACCGAGCGTATGACGTTGAATTTTAATTAAATAGTAGATAAAACAACTATGGTCACAAAGCAAAATTGTTTTTATTGGTTCGAAATAGGTAGATGTTGATTCAAGTGGGCAAGCTTTGTAATTACATCTGAAGCGGAATAAACGAACGGCCAGAAGCCGTGGCAGTTGAGGAGCCGAGAGACTGCAATGGCAAATGCCCACGTATATCATATGAAAACAGATTTGTAAGAAGTGCACCTAAATCAACATTCGTCATGCGACAACGCTTTTTTTTTTTATAGAACAAGCTCTAGAACAATTTTAAAACAATTTCTATGAAAATACGCTGTGCCTTCGTTGTCGCTTTGTCGCGGAGTTTATCAGTAGGAGCTTTAATAAGCATGAAACAAACACCTATATCACATCACCACAATGAAAAAGTACAATTCCCCGTAGATGTAATAAGAACCACGTCAGACCTCGGACGAATATTAGTTTTAAAAATCCAATTATAACAGGAAGACCGATGTCCTCGCCGTAATTTCTAGTCCTCCTCCTCCTCCAGGCTTAAAAAAATATTACATACATACGTAATTTGGCCTACATCATATTTCATGTTTTCAGGGAGAATATTTTTTCAGGAACTGACGCGAAACTAGACGTTTCATGTTCAGTGGGTCGAGAGATATCAGTGTGACTGACTTCAGCCGGGCTGGAAATTAAACAAAACTTGCTTTTTCTTACTAATATATTCTTGAACATGCCGCTTTTTTTTTCCTTTTCCTTTCCCATATTTCGTATCTTTAATTAATTAAGAAATATACAAAGGTTCCGAGAAACGGCAAAGTTTTTCTTTCGGTGGACTATCCTAACCTACCGAGGCTTTAATATTCCTACCCTCCTTTCCATAAAACTTGACATTTATAAAAGTTATAAAATAATCTACCTTTGTCTTTTCCACGTCAATGAAATATAAGGAGGACAATTCCCAAAAGACTTTTATGAATAGGGCATTTTGTATTTTTGTTTATGAGGCCTTTAAATGACATGGCTGTTATATTAAATTTTATTAATATTTAAATCCTTGGTAGCAATATTAAATGGCAAAGAAATCCACAGCTTCATTTCCCGATCCCATCTTTAAATATAACTCTGGCTAACTTCAATAGTGACTCTTATGAACATGACATTCAAATTTATTTGTGTAATATGGCATTTTTAAGATGGGTTATTTTTATATTAACTTATTTTCCGTAATCAGAATGTAACAACACTGTATTTTCATCACATTTTTGTTAGTACTGACCGGGTACTTTATTGACTAATCAACACTGCGCTCTCCTCATCATATCAGCCGAAAGACGTCCACTGATGGACTTAGGCCTCCCCAAGTGTCGCCACAACAACCGGTTCTGTGCGTCTGGCAACCATCGACCCCCACCAGGTAATCGGTCCACCTTGTGGGAGGCCTTCCAATGCTACGTCTTCCGGTACGCGGTCTCCCCTCTAGAACTTTTCGGCCCCATCGACTTTGACTTTTGCCCTGCCCACTGCCACTTCAGTTTGACGATCCTTCGGGCTATGTCGAAAACCTTGGTTCTCTTGCGGATTTCATCATTTCTGATTCGATCACACAAGGAAACTCCGAGCATTGCCCTCTCCATTGCCCTCTCCATTGCCCTTTGGGTGCCTTCTGATAAGGCCCATTGTGAGCGACCACATTTCGGTTACGCAGCTGCGTTCCCATATTACACTATATTTTGGAAAAATTGTTCAGAACAATTTATTTTCATAGGAAGCGAGCAATTTGAAGCGAATACCGGCTTCTGGTGTTTTCTGCCAGGGTTTTGATATTGTTGGAAAGGGTTACTGCGGCCCTGGAACACAAAAGGCATTTGAAAGAATACGGATGGGTTTTAGTCAGAAAGAGTATGACAGTCCCTTCCGCTCGCGTAAGAGTAGTCATTTGATTATTTCTCATAAAAAAAATAGTGTCCATGTGGATAAAAGAAAAAAATGAAGTTTAAAATGAGCAAAATACAGGTTGATGGTTTTTTTTGCAACTTACTGAGGACCAAAATAAATATGTATCTAAACAATATTGCCCAAAAAAAAAACTCAAAAATAATAACATTTCAACTACCCAGCAAGTTATATCGTCATAAGTCGACGCGAGTCGTGTTAACACAGGGGCTCTCCCAAATCCCCGAGCAAAAAGTTGCGCTTTAGAAGCGACGGTGACAAATCGCTTTTTACGCTTACCGTGCTTTATACTTAGGTGCTTTACTTCTCTTGAATAAAATAACGTATTGGTTCAGGGTAGGGTAATAGATGCGGATTCGTTGATTCATATTTGGGTAGTGGTAGAGGGTGTTGCTAACATTTGACCGATATTTTTTCTGCCAATATAACTTGGGCTGCTTGAATGAGAATCTTGAAAAGATATAGTAAAGGAACATTGAAAAAAAAAGTTGCTAAGAAATCAAAGTTTTGCTTCTCCCGATTTATGAATAAAGAATTTGAAGTTGAGTGTTTCTCAAACTCATTAAAATAAATAGGGTATCCTATTTTCATCATAAAAGAAAATTAAAAAAATAAATTGGCTGATTTATAATATTTATTGTAAGATTACACTACTGTGAAAAATAATTGCGTTATGATAATTTAGTTTTATCTTCATGATAGAGTCATAAATGAATATCAAGCTACCCTAACTTCCGGCACTTTCCCTAACATTTATTAATAATAGCTACAAGAAGATGGAATTAATTAAAGTAAAATAGTAAAATCCTTTATTTCAGTAGAATTGTTTGGAGAGTTAGCCAAAACCATTGCAAAAATTACTGAACTCATTGGTAAGGGGCAACTATATGACTTTCGGATTATCCCACTCATACATCTCAGGTATCATCTTCTCCTAGGTATGTTTGTAGGATTTCAATTTCAATCTTCTTACAAGAAATCACTATAAGTAATCAGAAATATTGATAATACTAAACTTCTTCTACGGAACTCTACTTCTACATGTTGCTCAATCTTTTTTAGTGCTAAGAATATCTCGATATAAAACGTAGCCTTTGAGACCGGCTCGTAAACGAAGCTACAACTAGTTAAAAGTTAACACCCTGTACTTGGGTACTGGCTACTTTTAAAATAAATAGTACGTACTCAATCTTCGTCCAAGATTGTAAAACACTGTTGTTACCAACAAGTTTATGTTTATTCCTATGGACTTTGAACTTTCTAATTTAGCTTATGACACCGATAAACTATGATGGGGGGTATATATCATGAGACACTCTAGGCGTCCTGGTCCAATGAAGCTGCCTAGCTTTTTCCCAAATATAGGGTGTTCCAGAACTGCGTGGTCGTATTTAAGGGAAAAAATACTAAAAAGGTAAGAAAAAAACAATATCCAAGCTGTCTGATGCAGTCGGTGGCATCGAATCTGTGATTGAACTAACATGAACACCAATAACTGCATTAGACAGGTTGTAAGTTTTTCTTAACTTTATAGTGAATTTTTGCGGTCGTGGTTTTTGAAAAAAATCAATATTCTTTTGTTTTGATTTCCTAATCGTATAGCAGATACAGAATGCCACCCTTAAATATGGCCACGCACTTCTGGAACACCCTGTATATTGAGGTTGGCTTCCAGTCAAACCGGATGCAGCAGTTTACCAGGTTTTTTACATGTAATACCTGCCTATCTGACCTCCAAAACCCAGGTACTGGGAATCACGATACCTCTTGGTAAGACTGTTGTCAGATTTTCTGGCTCTTGACTGAAAAAAATATGTTTTTTTTTTAACAGCAACAAAACCCGTCCACAAAGAATGTTAATAAAAAGTTTCAAGTAAGTCACTTTTCAAGAAGTCTGGTGGTATTTATTTTAGTTCAATTACAGCTTTGAGTCCACAACCTGCATCATTCTGCCTGATAAATGACTAGTTGGAACTTTTCAGTAGTTTTTGCAGTAGGGTTTTTTGATATGAGTATGTTTCTTTTCATTTCCAACAAATGTAGGAAATAATTGAAAAAGTGTCATTTTTTCAATTGTCTCCTCGAGTCCTTTAAATTGATATACCTAACATGGCTATGTCACGAAAAAGATCGACTTGCCTTACCTAAAGGCGGCCGCCATCTTGAATTTTCTGCAAATTCATATAGACTATGTCACTTCGACACTCAAGACTAATATAATGATAACTTATTCGTTAAAGTCTATCTAGCCGTTTAGGCTACAGGGTTTATCAGAAAAATAGACATATACATACCTACAACTGTCGAAAAACATTACATTATTAAAGTTGCCGCAACCCTGCAGGACACATTCAATGGGAATCTGAACACGAAAACATTAAAACGTTTTTAAATTCAAAATGTCACGTGGACACACCCAAAAATTTTGAACGTTAAAAAATCGTTACCGCTGATAGAATGTCACTTAATCTAGACCCTTTGGACCAGACATACGTGCAGCAGACTAGAAACTCAACAGGGGGTTTACATGAAAGTTATGTGTTAGGTTTATCCATATAACATTGCCATGTGAGCAGAAACAGTAATTAAATAGGTCCCAGGCACGCTCCGCGCTACGCTCAGGGCGACGAACTCGAATGTGACACCTAAGTCACATGTGGCGGTACAAAATATAATTAAAATATATTCTTTGTTAACTTTGTACTACATAGTGGCCAGTTCATTACCCGTCTTTTGGCTGAACTTAATTGTCCTTTTGTTAACTTTATGACGTTCTGTAGCAAATATTATGATGAATAACATATTTGAATAATTAGTTTTGACTTTTGTATTAATTATATTAATGCTACTGTACCGCACTGGATTGTATGTCTCGCGTCTGTCAAAGTAGACTACTTTGAACTCCAGCAGTCATACTATAATGGAATGGAATAAAAGAGTGTCCGTGGAGTTTCTTGCACGTTCTTCTCCATAGAGATCTACGCTTGGGAACGTGCAAATAACTTAATTTCTTTGAACTGACCTACCTTGACAATTCAAAAGTGCCTGTAATGGTTTAATTGAAATAAATGCTTTTAGTTTTGTTTTGTTTAGGCCAATGTCTAAGTGGGGGAACTAATAGAACCGGGAGTACTGTTCTATATAGTCCAGCTAGCAGAATTGGGTCCCTGCTCTACGCCAGATATACCCCAATTTCTGAACTAAGCATTTGAAGCTGAGTATTTTTCAAACCCTATTTTAACAAGAAAACCTTTCAAATGTGATTTTAAAGTTCACACACATTTTTAACTCAATTGAGAAACCACATAAAATCCACCTTAAAGCGTATCTTGTTAGGTCTGTTATAATAACAAACGACGATCACATAGTAACTCAAACAAGTTAATTAAGTACCTCAACTTTATTTCCCGTAGGTGTAAGGTACCTACCATACTCAAAATACAAATACAGTCACCACTCGCTACAATAACAAAATATTAATTTATGTAAATAATAATTCCAGTCAAAAATATTCAATATAATTATGATAAATTCAGGTTCCACGTCCCAGGGTAGAGGTGGGATAAAATTAACACGCGCTTGCATCCCTCGGGTGCAAGGTGATTATAAATGTGGCGTGTTTTATGCGTCCATCTCGTAAACTACCATTTATATGGTAGATTTAATAAACTATGAATTGAAATGAACCGCTGAGTTCATTTTGTTGTCGTGTTATTTTGTTTTATGTGCTAGTTAAATGGTTGTGGCAATGTTAATATGGAAATGAACTTAGTTGAACCCGCGTAAAAAGATTTCATTAATGGTTATTATAACACAAGGCCATAAGTTCAGTTTCCGGATTGGGTAGTGTTTTTAGGTTTTTCATTTGGATGAATCTGTCAGTAGCAGCCGTCTGCATTTGTGCCCAATAAATAACTTTTGGTTGGTGAAATGTGGTGATACGGTATACCTCTGCCTAACCCTTGTCAGAATAGAAGTGATATTTGAAATTTTAATAAAAAATAAGTCTTTTTGATACTAAGATCAAAATATACCTAGAATGTGAACACTCCTTTAAAGATTTCGTTCTGAAACGTAGTTGAATTGAGAACGAATCAGACTGTTGACAATTTGACGTGACACCAATTACTGTGGTTCCCGCCAAAAAGTAAAAACCAATGTGGTCGAATCGATCAAGAAAGGACGATATTGATTTGAAATGCTGAAATGGACCTTTTTAGTGCAGCCGTGATACACACACTTGGTTCTTAGCATACCTAAATTTTTTTTCTGTGTAGCGTGCGTGTTTCATGTAAATTCTAAAAAATATTATTCTTTCTTTCTTTTTCTTTATTTGAGGAATTGTGATTAAACTTGAAGAAATATAGTGAGAGTTAGTGGATGATTGCTCCTCATATCCCACGTACTTGGTGAAACATCGTGTACATTATTTTCCGTTACTTAATTTGATTAGTCGATCTGTAATCGTTCATAAAAACGCTTATTTGTTTTGAACTTCTCTCCCGAAAAGCCCACGCAATATGGCCTCTTCTAAAAAGGTACCGCGTTGCTTTTAAATATCAGTCATCAAATATTTCATCCTACACTCACTCACAAAGAAGCATCCTACACTTCCTTTAAGTATTCTTAATAATTAGCTGTTTCAAACTTCAAGAGTGCTAATGAGTAAGCTTACAAATGGCATGCGGGTGTTGTTCCCACACAAATTTACCCCTAATTACCGGTATCTTTTGAATTCTTTCCATTCTGGTTTGAAAGCTACCATTTGAACTAAAAGTGAAGCAGTTTGCAAAGGTGTTTCAAATAGCGGTAAAGTTACACAAAGTTTGTTACAACTTAGCCCAACTTCCTGAACGTTTAGTTAAAGCATGAATATGTATTTACAAGCTTAAGTATCTAGGTTTCAAGAAACAATCATTAATGTCCATGAAAAAGTTACTAGGTAGGTAATAATAATAATAATAAATAAAATAACTCTGGCTGTCAGATCAAGCTCTGTTTTTCGTAATCGTAATTTCATCTTTAAATAATA
>NDFZ01002175.1:0-16831 GCA_002192655.3 Mamestra configurata
CTCTGAAAATAGCCCATGCAACCATCAAGGCACATAAATTTATAACATGGTATTACACACGAAGCAGATCATGTTTATGCACTTATATTTGTAACTCAATAGGTACAACTTGTCTAGCACATTTAAATAATTATGAATCTAAAAGCAATATTGCATACCTACATAATATTATACGCACTCAAGATCCATTTGTGGTCTACAAGATTTTAAGATAATTTCCGTACAGCTGTCACAAGTTAATGTGGTTTTAGCTCAGAAATATGGGAAAATACAAAATGAATACGACCGCAGACATATTCAATAAAGGTTATATGGCTATGACCATATAAAACATTTGTGGTCAGGAACTTAATGTTTTCAATATCTTATTTGTTATTTTGAACTAAACTGTACTACCCATTGTCCTGCTGTTGAAACTAAACTCGGTTCAAGTATTGAGGAGAAGCTCTTGGTGGTCGGCCTTCTGCTAGGCAAAGATCATTGTCTAGCAGAAGGCCGACCACCAAGATCTTCTACTGTGTTTTCAAATTGAACACGAANCTAGTCTAGTCTAGCAGAAGGCCGACCACCAAGATCTTCTACTGTGTTTTCAAATTGAACACGAAATATTATGATGCTGACCAATCGTGTTTTGAAGCTATACTATGTCGATCTCGCTGTAGAAAATGAACTTTTGCCTGCGCTTCACTAATCTAACCCCAGAGTTTCAAGACACTCTTTGTCCGTGCAACGCATGGAAGCCTGACCCTTACTGCTCTCGTCAGACTATCGAGATTAGAATCAGTGAATGCAAAATTGAATGAATCTAGATAACGCCTCTGAGACACATACCTACGGGTACACGGTATGTGCTTAGTCACAGCCAATCTGCAATCTCGACTTATACAGACATACAACACGTACGAGTAGTCGAGAACCTACATGTTATATTTAATTGTTCACAATTATACAATGATTTGAATTTTATTTAACTCGGCGATAATCGGTCTGCAGCGGAAAACGTCGTTTAATAACTTAATAATGAATAATGTACAACAATAAGAGGGAATCAAACATCAAGGATGATAGCGAACTAAACATTCAGATTTTCTTATCAACCTATATTGTCCCACTGCTGGGAAAAGGTTTTTCCTCATTCCGGTATGCTTCGTTGTCCAGCCAATCTCTTAATCATCACATTAGCGTTTTGTAGACGTTCCTCAGCGGTGACTCTCGTTAAAACAGTTTTTTTGGCTAACCTATTCTGTCCCACTCCTGTACAAAGGCCTTTCTTATTATTTTCGTATAGATGGACTCACATGGAATTTTGTTCGACCAGTATTGAGCAACCTGTACAGCTCCATCATTGGGTTCGTTTAGATCTTGGATGGTGCAGGTGGTTGTGCACGACGGGCCACTAAGAAGGTGATGCATGTCCTGTGAAAGGGCTCCACACTACGTTTGGGACGGTAGATTATTTTTACAGCGGCCAACCTGGGTCTGCAATCGGTTAAGAGATTTCCTGATTGGCTACTGCACAGTTCCCGTACAGGGAGTAGATGTTCTGTCGGGGTGCCGGGATGATGTTTCCGTGTGTTCGTCCTCCAATGAGGTCGTGCATCTCATTAAGCTTTTACGACTCTTTACGTGCAGGCATTAGTTGGTGCCCACGCAGGTGGTGATGGTCTAGTTTCTCTTTCCCCGTCTCAGTGCGCCTAGTTATCGCGCGGCGAACATGTGGTGGAGCAATGGCCGCCGATGGGTTCATCATAGTGAGAGGGGTAGGTTTTAGGCACCCAGTAACGATGCGACAGGTATCATTTAGCGCTATTATAATAATAATTATTTATTAGGCAATAGGCAATAGGCAACTAAGGCCCATAGATAAAATACACAAATTAAACATACAAAAAATAAACAAATTCATATTAATCTTGCTTCCACAAAATATAACTCATAAATTAAGACTCACGAAGTGACGGCGTCGAGTTACGCTGCGCGGTGTCGCGTAGTCTGCCGCGAAAACGTCGTTAAAATACACCCTTCGGCCAAAACCCTTCCTTTAGGAACGTTTCGAGATTTTGTGTCGGAACACGCACCACAAACGACTTGAAGTTGGTGTTGTCAACTTCTTTAGCTTGGGCGGAACGATGCCACACTAGGCATACGAACTCTCTTTATCGAGCGTACAGTTTCTCCTTCGCAGTTGTGTCTATAGGAGCAACCTTCGCGTTACAACTTGAAGCTCCTAAACATGGCTGCAATAACAGGAAGTAAATTGCAAAATATCAAAGACCCCATAAACTTTAATAGATAATAGCATCCATTCTGTTCATAGTAAAGTTGCTTGATATTTAAAACTGTTATTATTAATATGGGTACGTCAAAATATCCACGTAATTTTTCACTTTAAAGCATATTCTGGTAGTTTTCATGGGAATTTGGAATGTAAATTATAACATAACATTGACCGCTGCGTTTAAATTGCGCATTGTTTTAGGTGTTTGAACTAACTTATTAATGCTGGAAAACTAAATAAAAATATACGGGCTGGAAACAAAACTACATATTTTAATCAATCACACTTCTAGACACGTGTTAACCTTAACGCAATAGTATTATACATACCTATTCATACGTATGCATACATTATATTCTTCTAGTTTTATTTGATTTGCAATTATAAGGTTTTAATAACGAATATTAAAATAGATATATTGCAGCAAACTAGCTTTATCAGCCGTTTAATTAGCTATATACCTGTTCAATTAAATGCCGGGATGTTACTTAGGCCGCTGATAAAACGGCGCCGTTAAATGAAAAGGCTAGGCTGTTAATGAAGCGGCTGATTTAATCAGTTGGCTGCGGCAGATATAAAGCGTCAATGTTTCCTTAGAACAACCTTACAAAACATTTTCAATAAGTGTTAAGTTTTCATGAAGAACTATGTAGCTGTCTGTATTTATAGTTTATGTTTTTAGTTTCCAACACTGTAATTGAGTATTATTAATATGTATGTATTTATTGGTACCGAGTCAATGTAGCGAATTTATAACATTGAATCGGTTACGCGTGGCATTAAAATTGTCTGATTTTGTTTTTTGTTGTGGTGAAATTGTTTGTTTTTTTTTATTGTCTTTCTTTGTAGTCTTCTTGCCAAGATTTTTTTGGGGAATTCCAGTAGGAATTTCGCAGTGCTTACCCGCACTTTCGAAGCGAAGAAATAAATAGATTGACTTGACCATCGCATGAAAACACAATGCATCTCACAAGTAGTACATATTATATTACATTAGATTGTTTAGTGCGATTGCCAAGTCAATCTATTTATTTAAGACATAAGAGATTTTTAATATTGACATGGTCAATATTAGATCTTGTTAGGTTGGCTAACTACGTAATAACTTAAGACAGAAATTCCCTTAAGTAGGGACTGAATAAATTAACCGACTTGGTATTTACATGGATCTCACAACTTTTTACGATAGAAAAACTGAGTTGCGAGACTTGGTTTTTTTTACAAATTATGTTCATCAAATTTGATGGCATCTCATTTCTTTTTGTAGATCCTTTGAACATAATTATATCTTGGTACCTATCTACACCCATTATTCCATTATTGTATACATATACAGGTACACTGATTCATTCACTGCAAATATGTATCTAGAAAAGTGGACCGAAATTGCAAAATATTTTAGTTTTTCCTTGATTTATACACTAAACACTAATTGTATTCTAAAATTGAAGCTTCTGTGTCTGCTAGAAATGCCTTAGAGTTATAATGATCGGTCAGTCAGTGAGTGAGTGAGTGAGTGTCAAAATTAAGAAACTTTGACTAGTTATAATTCTTAAACTGCTTGTTCAAATTGAATGAAATTTGAAATATACCGTATTTATACAATGCCTGCTTGGTTACTGAAAATTCAGGCTTCTAGTTTTATCCACAACACAATTATAAAGGTCGAAAATGGC
This sequence comes from Mamestra configurata, assembly GCA_002192655.3. Taxonomy (NCBI): domain Eukaryota; kingdom Metazoa; phylum Arthropoda; class Insecta; order Lepidoptera; family Noctuidae; genus Mamestra; species Mamestra configurata. Next base: position 3,955 of record NDFZ01002175.1, read on the forward strand.
CTGAACTGTTTCGAGAACATAACTTTAATTTCGGCAGCCGGTGTTTTTTATTTGGAAGTAGGTTTTTTTGTATTTTTTTTATATACCGCTTTTTAGTGTTGTTTTTAGGTGAGGAAGTCACTGGTTTATCTTTGAAGTTACGTAAGTAAATACAGTAAGTACAGTAAGTACAGTGCAAGTGCATTATAGCTATAACTCAACCCAACTCAAAAATAATCATCATGATCTGTTAATAAACAATAAAGTTATGCTCGAATAGATAACCCCCAAAAACATGTTAATTCAGATTGACTTGTTTGCATCTGCGTACCTCTTCTCAACATACCGGCGTGATGTTATGTTATGAACTGGTGAAAACAATAAACAGACATGCAATTTCAGCAATCCCGGGAGATTTGCTATCATTTATTGAAGAGTTCCGTTGCCTACCTCCGAAACCCTTTATCAGATCTTCACCAAATTGAAATGGAGCCGGTTTGAAAAAATACTCTTCCAAACAAAAAAAGAATCATCCAAATCGGTTGACAATTGGAGAAAATAGCGCTGATCAAAAATATGTCCCGGGATCCCAGCATCAGATCCTAGCTTATACTATCATCATCAGCTCAGTCAAATGAGATGTTGATTTCCAGGCACAATTATCTGAATTGCGTTACAAAGTATATGAAAAACATTGTATGTGCCTTTAAAATTTGAGGGTTGCCCTCGATTACCCTGGTATCCCCTCATCAGATTCTGACTTGGTGCCAATGGGACCAACTCAGGAGTATAGGCTTTCAAATAAAAAAAGAATCATCAAAATCCATTCATTATTTAAACATACAAAAAAAAATTTTTTTTGAAGTCGTTTAAACATATAGAATCCAGAATAAGATCAAGTGTTCCGCATAACAATCCGTAAATAACAAGGCCTTCATTTTTTCTTTTCTTATTGGGTACAAAAAAAAACATACAGACGAATTGAAAACCTCCTCCTTTTGGAAGTCGGTTAAAAAGTTAAAAAGGATGGTATGGTATGGTATGGTACGGCCGTGCCGTTTTTTTGCTCGACTTGGCGGGGACACTGCCGTGCCTCGAGGTCTGAAGTAGATTCGGACACACAACAGGGGTAAATAAAGATATCTATCGAAATCTATCTTCTGCTCGATCTGAAAAGCACGCTGTGACCTAGTGCGGAAAAAATCAATGCTCATTAGGTAAAGAGTTTTGTAATATTAGTTACATACCTATATCCACCACGTTTCCTGAACTATATGTGTACAAAACGCTTTGCATATTAATGATACCTACATATGAACCTGCTGGACCGGCCACCGATCACATACCTACGTCATGACCATTCTGATCAGGTATTGTGTTCTGTTTTATTTGCAACTCAGTAAAATGTGCGAACACAAATGTGCGCACTGAGCCCGCCGTGGTGGATTATAGCCCGTTTACTGTCACAAAGAGGAGCTCGGTGCCCGAGCAGTGGGACCGTTACAAGCTTTTTACAAAGGTGTGTAAAATGTGAGTTAAGACCTTTTTTTTAATGCAGAGTTAAAATTATTGAGAGCAAAAAACAAATTATGGAGGATAGTACAGACTCAGAAATCTGACAAATTTCTTTAATATATTTTCAACTTGATCGTTAATATTTGTACGCCTTTGGGCAAAACATAGAAGATCTACCTATCTGTAACATCTCACACTCTGTTGTAATTTGACCTATGTTTACAAATAAAGCATTCTGATTCTGATTCTGAAAGCATTTGTTTCAAGGTTGATTGGGAAAATTTGACAATTTCGGGTAGCTGGCGTCTGTACTTTTACGGTGAGGCAAAAAATTAAAAGGAGAATAATTTTACGGTCTGACCGCCATTGTGTCTCTCAGTACATATGTCGCAGCCCTATCGTATAACATCCCGTTTTACAAGTAGGCGCGGCACCGGATTGAAAAACGTCGCTGTAATGTAATGCGGCTACCCCACGTTAAGCCGGATTGTGGTGGCGATACGTTCTACAAAGCGGCATCCAACGTTTAGCTTTATTGTTATACAATAAGGTTGCGACCTAATACAACATTTAATGAAGGGGCTGGCAGATGCTTCGGCCGTTATTAGAACAGGGTGGGTAATCATGTGACGAAAATATATGAAATTCTAGCTGTCGCCGCGTCGAAAATTATCCCAAGGGAACATACTCCTGGGATAAAAACTGCTATGTCCTTCCTGGGACTTAAACAATCACTTTACCAAATTTCATCTAAATCAAACGTTTGCGCGTGAAGAAGGAACAAATATACACACACTCACAAACTTTGGCCTTTATAATCTTAGTGTGATAGTGTGATTAATGTGATAAGAAGGATATTATATATTATTAGTAGGTTAGGATTTAATATTTGGAATTCTAAATTGAAACAACAATCAATTTCAACATTCTAACCTCTATGCTCCTATATCTGTCTGCAGGGTTTAAAGGAACCTAACATGACGGGAACCAAGTTCGCTCGCTCACTCTAGCTTCGTCGTACCATTAGAACCTAACCTATCCGTGTCGGGGTGCCTTAAGCTGTGCTGTGTCCTGCTAAGCTTTGCTGTGCCCTGTATTCCACTACTTGACTAGGCCAGTCATTAAACATAATGAACCAAGTCATTTGCCTAGCTTGCCGGCCACATGATATTAGTAAAATCAGTGGTGGAGGGTGCAAATAGCTCAAAAAATAGAACCCCATCCTATTAAACTACCCTAGTTTGAAACGCTAGGCTGGAAATGAAGATATTAATGTTTACACGGATCCAGAGTACTAGCTTGCTAGCTTACTATCTTGGCTTAAGAAACTAGCCTTGTTTAGATATCTATTAGCTCTATAGAATCTCTTAGCTGTCCGAAATAAAATGATTTTATTTATTTATTATTATTTAAAGTGCCGTCCTAATGGCCTAATTGAAATAAACGCTTTGACATTATTATTATCCTGAGCATTAGGTTTAATCAAAAACATAACGCGAACTACTTGAAACAACAAACAAGTAGGTACACCATTATTTATCATTTTAGAACATTCATATTAAATATTATCTGCTTAAACACAAAGCATATAAAACAAGCAATCATCCTCACTGTTTCAACAAACGCTATTATAAAATTATAAACGCTACTTATAAAATACATAAGTAAGCAATGTTGTAAGAAATTCTATCAATACAGGTAACACAACAATTAGGTGAATAACTGAAGAATTTTATCATATTTATTTAACGTACCTTACATAAAGTTGTTAACCTTTCTATTCAACATTTTATAATAAGTATAATTAATTGTGACTATGGTTACGTATTTGCATCTTTCGTTATTTTCCAGCTGTTGTAAGAGTCTGGTGGCACAGGAGCCTGGGTACAAGGTAAGTAGTATTTTAACTCTTAGCTTAACAGGTAGAGAATGCCTTCTTGCATTAAGTCTGCACCACAAGTGTACATTAAGTTTAAATGAATAAGTTCACTAAAGGGGATGAAAAGTCAGTTTAAGCACTCTGAGGATCATGGGCATGAGCAACAGCGTCATATTCTTTTCTCTATAAAAAAGCAATTGGAATTTATCATGATTTATTTTAAAAACTACAAATAAGTCTGCATTGATTGATAAATATTGAAGTGTCACGTGTAGGTGCACTTAGTAGGAATATCAATATTTAATTTATTCATTACTGCACTTTTAAAATAATAAAATCAAATTATTATTTATTCTGTAAACGTTTTGGGACTAAATAAGTTTCTGTCAATTTGCAGTATATTCATGAATAGAGTACCAAAGCTCATTTTAATTGATCGTGAGAGTTTTCATGCTCTTTTTTAATCTTAAAATATAATTAGCACTTCGGCTATTTTTAACCATTTAATTATTAATTGGAGCGCAGCATTCCGGGAGTCCGATTAATGGACCATGTTAGGAACACAGTGCTGCGTTCCAAAACAAAAATCGCCGACGTCACACAAAAAGCAGCCAAACTAAAGTGGGACTGGGCCGGCCACGTCTGCCGTATGTCGAACGGTTCATGGGCTAAAGCAACCACAATGTGGGTCCCAGAAAATGCCCGGCGACATCGCGGGAGACCCAGGCGAAGATGGCGGGACGAGCTTAACGCCTATCGGCCAGATTGGTCCACACTTGCCCAAAGCCGGGAGGAATGGAAGGAAGAAAGGGAGGCCTTTGCCCTGCAGTGGGACACAATTGGTTAAAAATAAATAATAATTATTATTAATTAAATNTAATAATTATTAATTAAATGGTTGAAAATTATGATACTTAATTTTAGTTATAATAGTTTTAATTATCATATTTTAAATTTATTTAGCTTTAGTTATGTCCAATAATGGAAGCATAATTATTTAAAGTTTAGCTTTTTTTTTTAATGTCTTAGTCGTTTCCAACAATAGGCAGAGCCAACGCTTGGTATAATAATTAAAAAGTTTATGGCATATTATAAAGAGGGACATACATTAATAATTTGATAAATAGAATACACTTAAAAAATATACTCTTTTACACAAACTTAATTCTATGGGTGCAATGGCGGCCCAAAGAAGGAAAAAGTAGAGCAAAGCGGCCAACTGCGGGCCTGCGAGCTACGAGCCATGGAGTGGTCTGCCAATGTATCAGTATGTTTATCAGTTGTCTGGTTGCCATAGTACAGGCTCTGCCTAGTTTGGGATCGGATGACCGTGTGTGAGTTGTCCCNTGCGGTCAACTGCGGGCCTGCGAGCTACGAGCCATGGAGTGATCTGCCAATGTATTTACATTGGCACTCAATGGCTCGTTGGTCCATGGGGTGTCACCCCAAATGTGGTGGACCCCCTTAACGCCCTCTTAGCGGTCATCAGCTGGTGGCAAATAATGTGAAAGTTTTACACTAGGCTCTTTGTAAATATCTGTGAAAATNTATTATTTACATTGGCACTCAATGGCTCGTTGGTCCATGGGGTGTCACCCCAAATGTGGTGGACCCCCTTAACGCCCTCTTAGCGGTCATCAGCTGGTGGCAAATAATGTGAAAGTTTTACACTAGGCTCTTCGTAAATATCTGTGAAAATGTTTTTTCTTACCTTTTTTACTTCAAAGACCGTACTGCAGTAAGGCAGACTGTGATTTTCTTGTCACAAGCTCTAGCACTAAAATGTTCAAGCTCGTTTCGCTTGTGTTGTGTTTTTATGCAGAATTCATAGATTTTCTTTATCTACGAATAGTAAAAAAGTGAGTCGTCACGAGACGTCTGGCAGATGTGAAACATCGAAATTATTAAATAAATAAATAAGCCATAATCACAAATAAAATATTCAGATTTTTAAAGAAATAGCTGACAGTGTTAGGTCTTTCATACTATCATAATAGCATGGCACTCTAGACGTGTCGACGCGCCAACAGTCGGTCTAAACCGCTACATTAGATGTTTCACATCAAAAGAAATCTATCTTTCGGGTTGCAAAATTTTTCGAGTTCGCGTGTTCATATAAGAATATTCGGTTTTCAGAATTTGTTTATCAATCAATATAACTTTTCCACACAGTAACCTTCTTTTAAAATATTGTTTACCCATTCAAAAATAGAAAAACCCATCAAGTTATAGGGGTTATTAGGTCTATAATGAATGGCAGTAATTTGCTGCCGTGTTTCTTAAAATAGTCTTAATGGCAGAAGTTTTTTATAGCTGCGGGAATAACCCTGAAATACGACTGGTTTGTTCTATATGATACGTCAGCAGTGGACTCATTTTATAGTTGTTGTTCATTTTATAAAGAATGTCGGTAAAACCTGCTGTTTATTTAGAAACATTGAGGTCTGTCTCTTGGTAGATATCCGAACTGCGTAAATATGTGTATTTCTACCTTCCTTGTCTACACAACACAACTAAGTCATGGAACTCAATTTTGTGGATTTTTTAGACAACATGATCACAATCTAAGCATACTTATAAAAAAATGAAAAATTCCAAATTTCTCGCGAACGAAGTCGCGGGCATTTTGCTGGCTACGCTTTGAGTTAACATTTGATTCTTGTTGCGAGTTTTGTTTTGTACCCTATGTTATGTGGGAGGAGTTTGGAAGTTGGTGGTGTGATACCCCTGTGCCTCGGAAAGCACGTTAAGCCGTTGGTCCTGCGCCAGATCTCTCTCCGGTCGTTTCGGGCTCGGGTTGCCGTCCCATCGGAATATGAGAGTGATGGCAGAGGGAGTGCACCTGTGTTTGCGCCCACACTTGTGCACTATAATATGTCCCGCGCCGATAGCTAGTCTCGGTTAAGAGGTCAGGAGCACTATATATGTGCGAGGTACCTAGCTAGGCAGTATAAAGTGTAGCGGCGCTTTCAAAATCTGTACTTGTTTCCACTATGCGGCAGGAGCTTGCGTGGATCGAGGATGCGTTGCGGACTCTTCAGCCGCTCGCGTCTCTCGCACATATTCCTCGCTCGCATCCTTCGCACACATCTCTCGCTTTTTTGCCTAGCTCCGCTAACCCTTCTTTACCAGAGCTTCGCTAAGCCAGGCTTGGAAAATGAAGTGATCCCATTGTTTGATATTTTTTTCTCTAACCACCTACCTAGCTACCTTGCATATCTCTAGTAGAAAAGGTGCCTTATCACCGCTTTAATTTTGGGTATACCTATCAGAAGTACTTACAGTGTTAATAAAAATACACACTACAGTAATGCCTAAGCAAATTGAAAGACAAATGCGATATCTCCAGGTTTGGAATTAAGGGGCTGGACAGACAACGTCATCAACTCAAATATTAGTCTATCATCATAAACGTAACTGACGCAAAAGAATTTATTTACATTTTTTCTGATAACACAGGGGCGTTACGACTTAAATTTGAACGTTTTTAAGTTTGAATTGGCCTTCTAATCAGCCGTCCACGGGCTGACATTTGATTATAAACCTAAGTACATATATGGATAGTGTTAAAATTGCATCCGCTTAGTGTTCTTGGTTTTACTTACTGTTTATACCTACGCTAATAAGGATATTTATAAAAGGGAAAAACCTCAGCATCGTCACAATATGACTTGAGGCTTGTTACCAATCTTACCAATCAATATACGCGTAGGTACGTGAGAGTAATATCACTTTGTTTGTATGGGGAAGGAGAATTGCTATGTTTATTGTAGACTTATAAATAACAATGTCTGATAAACTGCTAATACTCATCGCAGGGCAACGTCATTGCTCGCAGGTACTTACCGGAAACGGCTGTTTCGGGAGGTACCTGTTTCGGATTAAGCGGGAGGACACGCCCGGTTGTCAGCACTGTGAGGATCGCCCGGAGGACACGGTGGAGCATACGGTGGAGGTCTGCCCTGCTTGGGCTGAGCACCGCCGTGTCCTCGTCGAGGCGATCGGCGGCGGCAACCTCTCGCGTCCGGCCCTGGTTGAATCCATGGTCCGGAGCGAGGAGGCTTGGGAAGCGGTCACCTCCTTCTGCGAAGCAGTAATGCTAGCGAAGGAGGAGGCGGACCGCGCGAGGGAAAGGCAAGGCCTTCGTCCCAACCGCCGCAACAGGAGAAGACGCCCCGGGCGTCGGGAGTCGCAGGGCGATCCCCGGCCACCGTAGGCGCGGGCCTGCGGACGGCGAGCGTTGGGTGGTTCGCTGTCCGATCACCACCAGGCCCGGGTCGATGGCGCGTTGTGTTTCACGCGCGCCTCAAAGAGATGTCAGCAAAGAGGACGGGGCCCGCTAGGGCCAGAGCCTGCCAGGGTTGCGGAATTTGTTCGAAAGAGTCACCGCGGCCCTGGAAAGCAAAGGGCTTTAGAAGGAACACGGATGGGTTTTAGTCAGTAAGAGTCTGACACGCCCTTCCGCTCCACCCAGAACGGAAGAAGTCATTTGATGATTTACCATCCTTAAAAAAAAAAAAGAAAAAAAAAAAGGGCAACGTCATTGCTAGGTCACTATTACCGACTATGTATTTACCTAGTAGGAAACAAGTACCTACAGTATTTAGTAACCGGTTTTATCTAACAACTCTGAGAAAGGCGTTTCCTTTCTCCATAAAAACCTCTTTATACATCGCGTTACAGAATTAACGCAATATTCAGGCATTGCGTAAATTCTGTTACATGTTGTATAGAGGTTTTTACGGAGAAAGGGGTTATTGTACTCATAACAAAATCTAAAAAAAAAACAGCTGTTCGGTAATTTTGTCGAGTTCGGTACACATAAATGTATGAGGCAGTCGATTTTTTTTCGCATAATCTGTATTTGTTCCTTAGTAAAAGTTGTCCATAATGATGAGTAAAATTACACCTTTTCAGGCATTGCGTACGTTGTATAGTGCGATATCTGACTTTATAAAGAAAACCACTTCAGTTTAAGTGATGTAGGTACTTCAAAAAAAGAATATTTTCCACTGAAAAGCTTTAGAAATTATCTGTTGTCAGTGAGAAAATTAAGTATACATCCTTCATATCATCCTCAAAACGCACAAACAGATCATACGATCCTATAATTTTAGAAAAAAATAAATGAACAGCACCTGGTTAACGTTCCCAACACTAAAACAGAATTTGCCAGCAGACAATATAAAAACGCTCAGCCTTTTTAAACAATAAACTAATATATATTTACGATAAAAAAGGTATGAATGCAAGAAAAGGTTCTAAAATATGGCTACACAATTTAAATTATGAAGATACGGAGTTACTTTTGCAACGTGTGAGTTAATAAAAAATAATATAGAGTCTTGTTTTTCGCTTATTTGGACTCACATGTGCAAATGTGCACTCCGAATCTGTCTCTCTCTCTCTCTCACACACACATACACACACAATTATTTCTTTTCTTTTTGTTATGNTAGAGTCTTGTTTTTCGCTTATTTGGACTCACATGTGCAAATGTGCACTCCCAATCTGTCTCTCTCTCTCTCTCACACACACATACACACACAATTATTTCTTTTCTTTTTGTTATGTATCTATAAGTTTATAACGTAAGGAAAGAGCGGAGCCTTCAAGTACTCATCTTCTATGCCTAAATGGAGACTCCTCGACATGCAATGTTAGCCAAATGATCTGAAATAAACTTATTGTCTATATTATTATTTTCGGTTGTATGTTTTTTTCTCAGCTAATTGGCTGGTTTCGACCACATTTACAGGCCACATGTGGTCGATAATGCGTTGTGTGATGGGGTCCTACTTCGTTCTCTTCTATCTGTATGAATTTCCTGACAATCCTATATGTATTTAGAATCGCGGTTTTCTTTATAATTTTAAACTGAGGAGGAGATGATTTGGAAAGTTATGATTATTATATCTGGCTAAGTCTCTTCTACCTTCAAAAAGCAAATTGATCATACCTACTGTATAGAATTGGATAGAAAACTTTTATTCGACACAGACACATAACACAGCAGCCTGCACCTGTGCTGAGCGTGTCCATACCGAAAGGGTAACCATCTCAGCATGTGCTGGGCGTCAGACACCCAACGCTGGTGTTCAGTTGGCACCCCGCAGTGACACTGTCAACATAAGCCAGCAATCAGTTGGTGTAATCAAATCTGTGATTGAACTAAAACAAATGCAACTGCACCAAACTGCTTGAAAATTGACTTGTTTGGGCCGTTTTAGTAGTTTATTTTAATTTTCTACATTTTAGTAAGTTATATTTGTGAATAGTCTCCTCATTTTTTTTGTCTAAGACACGTTACAATTTAGCACCTTCTTCTATTTCGGGGGCAGTCGGGTACATTGTCAACGTGTAAAACGAAGCTAAGCTGTAGAGTTATAATGTTTAGCCATAACATGCATGCAACGAACATTTTCTAATTAAATAAGAGAGTGAGACGTGGTTGGTGGTTTTTCAAGATAAAAATATATGTATGTAACCTTCAACCGAAGGTACAATTAACCAACGAGTTATACCTACACATTTCTGTTTGTTTTAAATTTTTTGTAATGATATGCTTCAAAAATTATTTAACAAATGTACCTACATTTAATCAAATGAATACAGACACTCACTGATTTAATTGGCAAGGTCCATGTAAAATTCGCATTAAACAACAGCATTTGACTACATAATTTAATTAGTAGGAAATCTAATAACCTATGCATTTGCACACCTAATTAGTTTAAAACACAGTGTTTCTTCGCCAATAAGCTAATGTCCTGTAATAAATATATAAAACCTGAGTAAATAAAGGATTTTATTTCACGATTAATACAAGTGTAAGTGCGAGACTTCACTTCATCGTTGACACTGTAATTCGGGCTAATGAATGCATCGATGAGTGACTTAGGGCAAGTTTCTGAAGTAACCTATTATGGGAATAAAAAAATCGTGAATGTGCGCTTTTCGATCAATATTAAGCTTGCTAATGGTCAAATAAATAAATATTAGTCAGAAAATATCAGTTAATTACTAAAAAAATAGTCGGAAAACGCATTTCAACGTGCTCAAAACTTTTAATCAATGGGTAACTACGGATCGAAAAACTCGCCCTTACTCACTTCGATTTCTTTGTTATTAGAAACATTGCTGGTATGCTGCAAAATAAAGTTTCTTAATTGTAAGAAACATAAACTTTACTATTTTTCAAGATTATAAATGAATCTTTGTAATCCATTTATTTTTAGACATGGCTAAAATTAGTGGAAAGCAAAAACAACAGAACGAATAGCAACATTCGGGTTATTTTTGTTTCTGTCTTGTCTTTTTACAAGCTTTTTTGTATGTTTACAATAACTATCAAACGCTGAGTTCGACTAATCAGAAAAATTTCCACTGCAGCCCAAACATAGTTGCATGTATTGAACACAGTAAAGTAATTTCATTAAACGATAAAACGTTTAGCAAAATGATGGATCAATCATTTGCAGAATTATTTTACTAACACGAGCAAATACACATATTATTACGTACAGACGTACCTATTTATTTGTAGCTATGCATTTGTGCACAAAGTTACTAGCCTGGGATGGTGGTTATATAGTTATTATGTGTTAATCGCCATGTTGTGGTAATGTTAAATCAATTTCATTGTTGTAAATGTCAACGGATCTTTGATGCTCTATCTGCTGGCTACATGTGCAAGAACAAGAACTTATGATTTGAATACAAGCATTAACAGGGGTCCTTTCTCTGCTGTTTCTATAGATACTGCTGATAACTAATTATTATAATTTGATATAATAATAATTAATTAGTTACCTATTTAGTATGCGAGATTTGTGCGACGATACATATTAATTTCTCAAACCAGTTGAATGTTTGCTCATCAAACCTTGAAAATATGAAATGATTTTAATAACGAGATTTTAATAGTAAAGGTGTATGAATGCACTTGAATGGAAAATGTCTTGGGTGGGGTGTGTGGGCAGACAACGCACGGCCGAAACTACTGATCGTAGAAAGCTGAAATTTGGCATGTAGGTTCCTTGGGGAGTGTGGGTAAGAGATGCACTAAGAGAGGATTTCCCAAAATTCCTACGAAAACGGAATATACGCGTACGAAGTCGCGGGCAAAAGCTAGTCAATCTATATCTAAATTGTCCGTTACTGGTGACTGAGTGACTGACAGTGACAACGCACAGCCGAAACCACTGGTCGTAGAAAGCTGAAATTGAGCATGTAGGTTCCACAGGGAGTGTGAGAGCACTAAGAGAGGATTTCCCGACGTTCCTACGGGAACGTTAAAAACGGGATATGCGCGTAAGAAGTCGCGGGAAAAAGTTAGTGAATTATAAAGATTTATTATAATTTTGAAAAAAATATTGTTTCGTCAGTATAATCCGTAAATGTGTTATGTAAAACAAACTACTCTTTAATAAACCTCATAATGTCAACAACTCTATTCGTCGGTTTTGAATTAATTTATGCATCCAGTCATTGATACCTACTAAGTAATCATCAATTGTGGTAAAATTCCGTACTTACGATATCCTGTTGTATTAATGGAAAATCCTCATTCAACCAACACGACGTTTTCCATCAAGAAATGATGCAAATGAAGTAAGAAACTTCTTCATCCTGACCGCAGCCTGCCGCTGGTTAAAATAATAAATAATAATAAGCCACACATATTAAACATTAAAATAGTTTTGAGTCATTTTTTTCCGAATCATCGAATTATGAACAAGAAAAAATTGTTTCTTGTTCATAATTCGATGATTCATGTTAGAAAAAAAACGGATTATCCGAGGAAGGCGCCGTGAACTTCTATAATTATAATCGGCTGACGCAATGAAGAATTACTTTGTCCGCAAAAACCCTCGTTGATCCTGAAATATTCCACGACAAACAAATCTATATTTGCCAAGGTGCTTGAACTAGGTTCTTTATTTCTTCCCCACAGGCGACAGGGCTATGACGTCAATGGCAAGCAACCTGATAAAAGGTACCTACACATTGGACTGGACCTGCGTCGGCGTTGATGGCCCGACTCACATATTGTATGTACCTTGCCAAACAAACAATAAAATAAAGGTATAGCAAAATATACGCCAATCAGTTAATCCTTTCATTCTTTTATTTCTCCTCTTTTATTCTTAGTAACCTCGTCGGTACAATTTTTTAAACACCAATTGCCTCGTTCGCTCAGCCTGAGTGCAGCACCTACGCTGCTACGCTTTAGCTACGTCGCGCCTTTGCTACTACGCTTTAGCTACGCCGCGCCTACGCTGCTATGCTACGACTACGATGCTACGCAACTGCTACGCCGTACCTACACCGCTACGCCACGCCTACGCTGCGTAGAAACGCCCAGTGCAAATAATACACTTGAACACACATTTCTCTAACTCCTTTATTTTGACCATTATCTTGATGCAATTACGTAGGTTTACTGCCTACATATTCATTTTGCAAATGCGCAGTCTATTTAATAGTCCAACAGACGTCAAT
>NDFZ01002176.1:2144-16835 GCA_002192655.3 Mamestra configurata
TTGTTAGGTCTTGTTCCTGATAATAAATAGTACCTTATGTTTTTAAAGATAATTGTTAAAATGAGTTAAAATTGTAAGCATTTTGTTTTATATAAACATTTATTTTAAGTAATATCTAAGATATGTTGTATAAGAGATTAATTTCTATTGTTTGGGAATGTTAACCCTTGATCTATATTGATTATTAGAAAAGTGGCTGGGTAACAAATCGCTCAACGATTGGACCACGATCCTGGTATCACCTGATATCGTGGACCAATTGTAGAGCGAGGTTGACGGCAGAACCGTCGGGGATTTTTTGGGAGTAGCGGGGACGCGTACGGGCATTCTCTCCCGGACCGCCGTTTTGAGACATCGGATTAGATTGATTGTTCTGAGCAGTGAAAAGATTAAGAATTGCATAGTTGTTTGTACTTAATGTAATTAATAAAACTAAGTAAACAGTTTGAGTTTAACTTTATACAGTCCTCCCAGTTGAAATAGTTTCCTCTTAATAATAAAACTGTGACCGCTAAGGCAACGAGTCTTATACTTTGAAGTGGGCAGAGGGGCATTGAATTTTGTGGAATATCTACTTAATCCGCACGGGCGAAGTTGAGGGCGAAGTGCTAGTAATTATATAAAACTCTTCCGTTACTGAGTGACTGACAGACAATGCATTGAAACTTAGCATATAGGTTCCCTGGAGTGTAGGGGAGCACTAAGAGAGGATTTCCTGAAATTCCTGTGGGAACGGGAACAAACGGGACATGCGCGTACGAAGTCGCGAGTAAACACTAGTATCGTAGGTTTGAGATCGGTCTAATTAGTGATCAGCATGCCAGCTGCAGTGCGTACGGCATCGACGCGAGGCGCTCACGGCTCCGGCACGAGGCGCGAGGCGCTCACGGCTCATGTTGCCAACTTCCCTGCATGCTAATCTATCCGGAGCACGTTCACTTCAACCAGTGACTGTGAAAGGTCACGTCAATGTCTGTCAAATGACATGATATGTGTGTAGTGTAGTACAACTACAGCTACACTTTGTTTTGCTGCAGAACATCGCCCTTGAGAGTTTTCGGAGAAATTATCATCAGGGAGATAAGATCGGTTCACACCGGCTCGCGAGCCTCTGCCGCGGCTGCGCGAACATGTGTGAAATGAAAGGTCACAGCGTTACTTACAACAATCACTTTGCAGTGGTCTGCTTTCCTCAAATTAACATAGTACCTAATTAATGAGTAATTTCAAATGAGAACATAGTAGAATGTTTGGCAGCTAACAAAAAATATCCATATTTATAATATACCTATTGCTAGAGACATTAGTGGGTTTGCTGCCCTGTTCCGTGCGGGGAGGTGCGAAGCGGTGCGGGGCGGGGCGGCTGCTGGAGAAGAACTCACCTGGAAAGCTCGGAGTGGTGGTCGTCGCGCAGCGCAGCGCCATCTGCACACAACACACACTGTTAGCGCACACGTCACACGCTGCACACGCGCCCGGGCTGCCGGCCGAGCCACGAGCCACGAGCTCGGCAAACAGACACACGTCACGTTACTAGACTGAGACCGATGAGCCCCGATGAACTTTGTTTTTTTTGAGTAGCCTCTCGCAGTGCAACCTAGGAGGTTGTCGACTGCTTAACCAGACTTGCCTGTGGCGGCCTCAATATAAATATTAAAGCCTCCAGCCAGGGCTAACCCCTCGCCAAGCCTACGGCTTCTCATATTTAAATGTACCGTACACTACCCACATTATTATAAGTAGTATCCTTTAAGTGCTAACAGCAAAGACCTTGAGTACAAACATATTCTTTGCTCAGATTGTTTAGGTACATAATTATGATGCTTAACAACTTACGATAATATACAAATACAAAGTATTGTTGCTATTACAATTATAGAAGGTCGTCGGCCGGCGACAGTCCCTCGCAGAGGTGGCGGGCTCGTGACGTCTCATTGTCGCAAGTCACACCTGACTTCACTACATACTTATCTATGAGGGTGTGTTTATATGTATGTATGTTGTGTATGTGTTGTGTGAGTGTGTTGTGTGTATTGATGACAAAAATACAGGGTGTGTCGTAAGTAGTGGTCCACCGTTAAGAATTCGATATAATAGATATTTACTGTAACATATTACAATGTTTTGCTTTTGTTTTACGAATGTTCTACCTTTTGTTACAAATTTAGTTGTAGTTTCAACAAACACCATTATTTTTTAAATTTGATTTCTGTTATACTGCTGAGAACTAGAGCTATCTTGAATAATTATGGTATTTAATGTAAACTAAGAGCTTTTAAGAAAAAGTCAGTTCTTCCCTATTTCAACTCTAATTTTTAACATATCATGAGAGGAAATTCAAGAGCGATTTAGTTTAAAAATATGCCTACTAAATACCGTTTTCAAAATGGTATCACAATAACAGATCATACTATTTTTAAAAGAAATATATCCAATTTTAATTAAAGGAAAGAAGATTTTCATTAAAATACATTTTAAAATTTAGTTGCGTTAATACTCTGACAAAACGTAGTAAATCCTATAAAACGGATAAAATGAATGTTTTTACTTATTCTATGTGAATTGAGTTAGTTAGACTATCAAAGTTTGATACGTATAAGGTATTCCAAATGTTCAGTTGACAATTTATCGAGAGTTTACAATCTCTCAAGTTATTTTATAATCTTACGGAGTTTGCCATTTTCCGGTGACATATATATAATCTGCATCTCGTAAACGTCTTCAACGATATTCATGAAATTTAGTATGCAGGGGGTTTCGGGGCGATAAATCGCTAGGTAATAGCTAGGTTTCATTTTTAGAAAACGTTTACTATAAAAAAAACCGAACAAAGCTCGGTCATCCAAGTACTAATCTTAATAATAATTAATCAAAGTCGGATTAGTTACACTATTTATAACTCAAGAACGGCTGGACCGATTTTGAACAAATAAAGGTGGATCACTGCTGCCGTAACCCTTGAGTAATTGCACAACAGTGACCCACATACACACAGTCCGGGCGACTTGCAATCATGCTTAGGATACTGTTGGTGCTGCCCCACACCCTGCGCACCTTTTACGCATTGTTGTGTAAAACAATCCACATGCGCATCTGCGAACATCCCCGACGCACTACAGAAGCGGGGCAGCCCCACCAGCATCCTAAACGCGTTATTATACTGAACGCGGTGAGCACTGTACGATCTCTGCGTACATCTAGCCCACAGGCTGCACGCGTATAATGAAGTACGGTGCGCTCGAAAGAGCCTGACTTTGACTGGAAGTGAGCATCGTGAAAACACAACGCCCTCCGCTCTCGTTAAATGTCATCATCGTCTTTAATACAACGGCCAATATATGACCAAGGTATTGAAACTTCTGGACTCTCTGCAACGGTGTGCCATACAGTACTATAGAAGGCACTTCGTCAGGGCTTTTACCTTCAGCCACCATGAACAGACTTTTTGCAATCATACGCCAAACCATGTACTTTGGCGTACGCCTCACACATGGCAACCAATTTTCTTAGGCCACAGACTGACGCACTCAGCAGCACCATATCGTCCGTCAGCATAACTGATATTATTGACACAGATACCGTCTACGTAGCATCCAACTCTGGTACTGCTGAGCTCGGTAATAAGTCCGTTCACATAAAGGTTTAGAGTGTTGGTGAGCTCAACCTTTCCTGCCTCACCCCACACTCCAACCCGTACGGACGAAAGAACGCCCCAGCCCATCGCACTGTGTAGATCTGGTTTCCATATCAAAACTTTAAAATGTGAATGAATTCTATAGGCAAATCAGCCCGCTCTAATTTACTACATAACTCATCATAGGAAACCAGATCAAAAGCCTTAGACAGGTCCAGAAAGCAGTTGTAAATCGGCGTCTCGCGCTTCATAAGGCAAGACAGATTATAGTATCAATTTAAAATAAGCTTAGGACCACAATCATTAACGTACAGATAATCGGTCCACATGAGCTACCACAAACTTTAAACGCAGATAGATATTTAAGTTTTTTTGCGGATTGACTTGCCCTTGCTTCTGGAAAATGTCGCTCCAGAAATCCAAGAAGACATGTGGCTGCAGAACGATGGCTGTCCCGCTCACTATGCTACTATAGACTACGAAGGCACCTTAATACAGCGTATCCAAACAGGTGGATTAGGCGCTTAGGTCAAATATTGTGGTTAGGTCGTATTTCCACCGCGCTCGCCAGACCTACATCCCTTGAATTAATATTTATAGGGGTTGCCTATAAGAAAAAGTCTACAAGGAACAAATCACCACTTTTGACCATTTGAGGACTAGAAACTAGACAGCAGCTAGGGAAATCAGCGAAAGCGGATTTGCTCGACGACTTAAACGGTCATCTATTCGACGTTGCAGAGCGTGTATAGCTGGCAGTGGGGGCCATTTTGAACATTTGGTATACATTTTAGTGTTTGTAATTATGTAAAAGATGATTAATAAATAAATGATGACGATGAGTACGACTTTTTTCTTTGAATGCTTTGTTTGAACAATATACATTGTATATCGGTGCAATTACAATAGTAGTAAAAGATGTCGGAGCGCTTATGTGCTCAACCTACCGAAGCAAAAATAAGGATCAAGGTAGTCTATTTACCGTCATTCGATCCGGACACCCACGTCGGAGTACAAGAATGGTGCCAGCATATCGATCAAGCGATCGATAGCTGGATAATTTCGATATCCGCATGAAAGTCTGCAGTCTGTTAAAGGGGCATACAAAAATGTGGATTGATGATTGGATGGTGACTACTACTACGTGGGAAGAGCCACATTCGAACCTGAAAGATACTCCCGGGGCATCATTATTTTCAGGGAACATGTTTACGACTCGACAAAAGACATCGCGAAGTTTTTGTCACGGGCTTGGATCCTATGGAGGAGAGTCACCAAGATAAACTGAGAGACGAACAAGCTGTGGAGGCAGTGATTGCCCGACTATGAAATGTCTACAGACATTTTAGTGGGTTTGAACCTGATTCATGACACTTATCTAAGTGTGATAACCACATCCAACAGGACGAAATTAGTCCACAGAACACTCGTCAATAATGAGAGTACGAGTTTTTCTCTCTTCAACAACTTGGACTGTCTCAGCCCAGTGGAACCAGAGAATGTTCGCACCATAATCAAAAGAACTTCTCGAACGTAACATCATTCGTGAGAGCAAATCTCCCTACTCAAGCCCCATCAAATTAGTCAAGAAGAGGAATGGTGACGACCGACTTAGCGTGGACTTTCGAGAACTTAACTCGCATATTCTGCGTGATCATTATCCACTCCCATTGATTTACGACCAGATTGAACAGTTGGCAAATGGTCGTTTCTACACAAAACTTGATTTGTGAGACCTCCGAAGAGAAGACTGCCTTCGTCACGCCAGATAGACTATATGAATACCTCACCATGCCGTTTGGTTTGAGCAATGCTTGTTCAGTCTATCAGCATTGCATCAACAAAGCTGTGACATTATTGCTGGGAACAGCTGCACAAGTCTACATTTATAACGTGTTATGCAATTCTGCAGATTTCCCTGAGGAAATCTCACACTTGGAACGAATCCTCATAGCATTTCAAGACTTGCGTTTTGCTATCAACGCAAACAAGTGCAGTTTCTTCAAACTGTCCATTAAGTATCTCGGACACGTAGTTTCTGATGGACAAGTACGACCAAGTCCACGAAAAGTAGAGGCTCTCGTCAAAGCTCCAGTACCCAAAACTGTCAAGCAGGTCCTGCAATTCAATGGCCTGGCAGGTTACTTCAGGAAATACATTCCTGACTTGTCTTGTGTAATGGTACCTTTTGTATGAACTGACGAAACAAGGGACAAAATGGACATGGTCAGACAAACACGAGAAAGCATGTAACACAATCATCGAATGCCTCAAATCCGCTCCAGTACTTACATCATTCCAAGAAGTAGCACCCATAAAACTATACACTGATGCAAGCAGCCTTGGATTTAGTGCAGTACTGGCACAGCTGATTGATGGAAGCCAACATGCAGTTGCTTTTATGAGCATGAGAATCACGGAGGCTGAAAGTGGCTACCACTCCTACGAGTTAGAGACACTGGCAGTGGTACGGGCTATCAAAGACTTTCGGCAGTATCTGTACGGGCGAAAATTCACTGTGATTACGGGCTGCAATGCAATAGAGGCATCCAAACATAAAAAGGATCTCCTGCCAAGGATTCATCGCTGGTGGGTGTTCCTGCAAAATTATAACTTCGAAGTTGAGTTTCGCCAAGGTGAACGTCTTCAACATGATAACTTTTTCAGCAGAAACCCAACTGAGTTTGCAGTTTATATCCTGACAAGGGACTTGAACTGGCTCAAAATTGAATAGCGGCGGGACGTAGAGCTGCGACCAATAATGAATAGCTTCAGAGACAATAACCCAGAAGACTATGTCTTGGAGGACGACGTCTTAAAGAAGAACGTTAATGATCCCGTCTTCGGTCAACAGCTTAGAACAGTCGTTTTGAAGTCCTTTCAATGGATCATCATAAACTCTATTCACACAACACTAAAACACACCGGTTGGGAAAAAACACTACAGAAGATCAAAGAAAGTTATTGGTTTAACAAACTGAATTCTACTGTTCGAAGATTTGTTGATAACTGCGTGATGTGCCGAACATCCAAAGGAAGATCAGGGGCAATTAAAACCCAACTATACCCGATACAAAAATCAACAGCTGCCTTCAAAGTCATTCGTATGGACATAACAGGAAAGCTGGGAACTCCAGATGACCAGCAGTACGTGATAGTCACCATTGACACTTTCTCAAAGTATATTTTACTGTGTTTCAGCACCAACAAAAACCCACACAGCACATTGGCTGCTCTAAAATGTACTCTGCATCTATTTGGCGTTCCGGTTCAAAACATTGTCGATGAAGGAAGAGATTTCCTCGGCGAGTTCAAAGAGTACCTACTGCGACCAAATCAGAAAATATTTCCACGCTATTGCTCCAGAAGTCAGCCGAGCGAATGTGCAAGTGGAAAGGTTTATTGCAACCCTCAAGAGTGCATTGGTAATGATTAAAAACTTCGAAACAGAGCAGTGGCACACTGTACTTGAGGAACTTCAACTGTCAGTGAACTGTACGTACAACTCATTGGGTCACCGGTGCTGCTCCACTGACACTTGTTACACAACGAACAATGCGTACCTCCTGAGCTTCTCAATCTGGTGAATGTTGACAACGAAACCGTTGATTTTGAAGCGCTTACTCAACAGGTACAACAAAAAATGATTCGTTTTAGCGAACAGGACATACAATGCTACAACGAGGACGTCCCTGCAAGGTGGCCTATGAATAGCTGCGCCGTGCCCCTCAACCTAGTGATTAGTTGACCGTATCGGCGGAAAATGAATCACCTACTCACCGAGATCCTGTAGCAGAATATACCGAGCTCATTCCATCGACCTCACAAAAAAAATAATCCTACCAATACAGCCAATCCATGACCTGCAGACTGAGGATGATCCATCAGTATAAAGGGTAAGCAACTCAATTCAATAATTCCAAATAACCCGACGAGAACCATTAACATACCTTCGAGACTCTACGAGAACTTGAACTTGCTTGGACTTGTTTATGAATAAATGACTATGACTATGACTATGACTATTAACCCTACGAGAATCTACGAAAACTCTACAAGAACCTCCAACTAACCTTATTGACATTGACATTCTCAGACTTACATGACAGTTGTGTTTATGTAACTACTAAATATGCCACAGATATCCAACTCAGAGGAAATTCTTTCTATTCTTACAGGTATAATGACGAGCACCATTAACATACCTTCGAGACTCTACGAGAACCTCGAGAACCCTACGAGATCTCCGAGAACTCTACGAGAACCTCCAAGAACTCTACGAGAACCTCCGAGAACTCTACGAGAACCTCCGAGAACTCTACGAGAACCTCCGAAAACCCTACGAGAATCTCCGAGAACTCTACAAGAACCTCCAACTAACCTTATTAGCATTGATATTCTCAGACTTTCATGACAGTTGTGTGTCTATGTAACTACCAAATATTTATAAAGCAACGCACGAGAATCAATGAGGCTGGTGCAGAGAGCACACCGCCTGTCAGAATGGCCGTATCGGCGCAATTACAATAGTTTGTCATTACAAGTATTCAAATAATTAAGATTCATAATTTGACTGTCCAAAAATTACTAAATTGATTGACTTTAAGTTTATTACAATGTAAAATTAACGTTAAACAGCATTTCACTATTCCTGTTATTGTAATTTAAATGTTCCAATACTTAAATAAATGACATTCTATTCTACTGATAATAATAAATAAATGACATTATATTATATAAATGATAATAATAAACAAATTTATTTATTTAAACTTTATGTACAATAGTGGTACATGGGCGGACTTAATGCATCAAGGCATTCTCTACCAGTCAACCTTTGGGTTATAAAGCCTAATAAAATACATATATATGTTAAAATAATAAACTAATAAATATGATATATAATAATCATACCGATTAAGAGAATTCATAGTAATCATGACGAATAACGACTAAGAATGACAAGCTTTTAAGTAGTCTTTTCGGATTTTACACTTAAAGGAAAATTTTGACTCCGCCTTCTTGATGTCAAGGGGTAGCATATTCCAGAATTTAATTGTAGAAATAGCGTCGGAATTAGACAAAAACCCGGTGCGGTGAGAAGGGATATGAAGAAGTAAGTTTTTAGATGCTCGAAGGTTGAGACTGTGAGAACTGCCCAACACTTTAAAATATTGTTTTAAATAATCAGGAGCACAAGGATCGTTCATGATAGTGAAGAGCATGCAGAGGGATCTGAGGGATCTTCTCTGACGGATAGGCAACCATTTAAGCTGAGAACGGAAGGGAGGAATGTGATCATATTTACGAAGGCCGAAAATGAAACGAATACAGTTGTTAAGAAGTCGATCCAGTTTGTTGAGAAGTTCTTGGGATAGATCAGAGTAGCAAACATCAGCATAATCAATTATAGGAAGCACAAGTGACTGGACCAAAGTGATTTTAGTGCTTGAAGGAAGAAAATGCTTGAATCTATAGAGAGATCGCAGTGTGAATGTTACTCTCTGGCTAACCTGAGCAATCTGCTTATTCCAACTTAACCGGTCATCAATGTATAGACCTAAGTCTTTAACGTGTGGCGAGAGAGTGATTACGGTATTGTTGAAAGTAAGCGGCAGCAGTTGGCTGGTGTCCAAGTTACGCAGAAAATATGAACTACCAATGAGGATAGCCTGACATTTACCGACATTGACAGTAACCCCAAATCTGCTTGACCAATCGCTGATAGCTAGAAGGTCAGCATTCAGCAATGCGATGCAGTTGTCCATGTTGTCAATGCCAGTTTGCGCATAGAGCTGTAAGTCATCAGCGTACAGATGGTAAGAGCATTTTAGAATGGTGGTAACAGAGTTTATAAATAGAGAAAATAAGAGTGGAGAGAGTATACCGCCTTGTGGAACGCCAGTTTCCAGGGCGCACCAGTCAGAAAAGTTCTGATCAGCACGAACCGCTTGCTGGCGACCACGAAGATATGATGAAAACCAATCCCGTGCCAACGAAAAAAACCCAATTTGAGACAGAATAGCCAGGAGGATGTCGTGATCAACGGTATTGAAAGCATTGGAGAAATCTATTAAAACTAACACCGTTAATCTCGACCTCTCCAGGCCATTCCTAACGTCTTCTGTAACCTTCAGCAAAGCTGTAAATGACACTAAATTCTTATTATAATAATAAATAAATCAAATACTTTTCTAATAATACCTGATAAAAAATGCTAATACCAATGCAGATAATTATTAATAATATGTATAAAATATTTAATAATAGATACAAGATGAACAGGAAATATTAAACATACATTTTACAAGTTAAAAAAACGCTCTTCCTTATTGGTTCTGGTAACAGTAAACTGTTTTTAAATCGGTATAAGTAAGCATATTTTTAATTAAATGGGCACTGACAGTGTAGTAATACTTTTTTCAAAAGTCGTAAGTATTAGCTTAGCGCAACTTCATTTAAAAATGTATTTAATTATTTATTTTTTTAGGGTTCCATAGTCAACAAGGAACCCTTATACAAGTTTCGCCATGTCCGACTGTCTGTCCATCCGTCCGCGGTGTAGACCAGAGACGACGATTGATCACGCCGACAAAGTGGTAAAATAAAATCTTGAAATACATTTTTTTAATGTAACCCCCTACATGTAAAGTGGCGATGAATTTTTTTTTGTACTGGTACTCTATATGAGTACCATTTACCTAAATTGATTTAGAAAATGAATAAGTTTACAAATGGAACTGGGTAAGTAAAAAAGTCCTAATAATTCCGTAGAAAATGACTTAAAACCAAGTAACAATAGTTAAGTACTATTTTTCTGGCATGGTTTAGGAGATGGATAACTACGGAACCCTACACTGTGCGTGGTCCGACACGCACTTGGACGGCTTTTTTCAATTAAAATTAGATATCTTTTGTTATTGTGATACCATTTTGAAATCGGTATTTAGTAGTAATATTAAAAAGAAAAATAAACATAAATTCGAACAAATATATTAAATTTAAATCGTCAAATTGGGTTTATTCCATAAATACTTAACTAATTATATACACTAGAAATAAAAGTAAAATCTCCTAACTAAATAAACCCTAAAATATGGCGTCAAAAAATTCATCCGCATCGCTGTCGACTGGAAGTGTACCCAAAAGACTGGCGGCATTGCCACGTTGTATGGCAATGCTTATTCTTTGACCAAGGTAAAAGCCAGCCCTTGGGTCACGTGAAGTGTCAACTAAGCGCCTTGAGAGATCTTTAAATAAGTTATGTGCACTCGGACCCCAAGACCCGAGAGTTTCAACCCCAAACGGCTCGAAAATATAACTACCAACAAGTTTATTATATTTCCGCCGCTTGAGGTTCTCTGCAGCCGCAGCGGCAGCGCCAGCACAGCACGAAGAGCTAGGAAGATGGGATGGCGCAAGAGTATCGACACAAGTAGCGTCCCACACTAATGGCCTACCCATCTTCCATGGAAATAACGACATGCCGTCCGGTCTCTTGCCATCGTCGCGTGCCAGGCCATTGGGTTCTAACACAGCCGGAACGCCGACGGTGACAAGAGCTCGTCGGATGATGTCGTTAAGATTCGCGTGCCGCGCAATGCGACCCGCGCTACGGCTGCATGACAGGCCGTGGTGTCCGAGGCTGTTGACAACTTCGCCACAGTGGCAGCGATGAGGAGAACAACAAGGAGCGCCAAGACGCAGGCAGGCAGCGAGGCGGAAAGTAGTATCGTCGAACATGGTGCCAATGTTCGACGACGGTAGTGCGTGAAGCCAGAGACCCGACTCCCACTCACCCACAGCCAGCAGGCGCGCACGCTCTGCAGTAGTAGTTGATGTGGCAATAAGTTTTTCCTGAACTTGCCTGCAGAGCGGCTCGTCCCACCGTCTCTGGGATGAAGGGTAGTCGGGCGGATTTGAATTCGGGCAAGCGAGTCTCCAGGCCTCCACAGCCTCGGTGAAGTACGGCACATCAAAATCAATCAGTGTAGAAACTAGAATATTCCTGATTAATTTATCAGTGCCGTACACCGAGGATATAAAAGCCGGTAAACTAATACTGGTAATTTTGCGGACGCCGAGGCCTCCCATACGGATGGGAAGGGTTGCTTGCGCCCAGGCTTTGTCGTCCATGGCCACATTTAAAATTAAAGTAAGTGTATGCTTGATAATTTGGTCTATTTTGTCCAAAAGGTGGGGGTGCTTCCATAAATGGGAAGCACGAAGGAAATATATTAATTTTGGGCCGAAACAGCAATAACGAATAAGAGTGATGGTCGAATGCATGTTAATTTGGAGCAATCTTTCCGAAACATCATTCAAATTTTGAATTTTTTCTTCAACAAAATCTGGAAAAGAATTCTCAAAGATTGGGCACCCAAGGAGACGAAGAGAGCTTTTGTCCATAATTTTGATTTCAGGGGCTATTGTGTTGAATTTTGGAAGTGTAAGTAGTCTGTCAGTGTTGGCCGATAAAAAAAAATCGCATTTGGAAAAGTTCAGATCAAGTCCTATGCAATGGAATTGATTTTTTAAAAATTGTAGGTCATTTAAGACAGTATCTACATCGCCTCCAAGGGTTCCATCATCAAGATACCAAATGTTAAATTTAGAATTTAGTAGTAATTAACAAAAATATACCTACATTATATCTTCGGCACCCTCGGGTAAAAATGGTAAAAACAATTGTAATATGTTATTATAAATTACCTTTTATTGAATCTTTAACGGTGGACCATTACTTACGCTACGCCACACTCTGTATTACCGCTGATGCCGCATGCGAGAAACAACTAGCAGAGCTGGCAGCGGCTGAAGGGTCTAACGCTGCCTGTACCGAGAGACAAAACGTTTCATGACTACTGTTTAACTTTTTGCTTTCAATTATTTTATTAAGGTGAGATACCGCTTGGTGAGTGCAAGACAATGGACGGATTATTGAGTGTGACGCGCGCGGCCACCGCGACGGCCACGCTCACGGGCTGCGGCCGAGGCGGCGGCGGCGCGGCGCTAGCGAGCGACACCAGTGCATGCCCATGCCACGGTAACGTCGCCGACGAGACGACACGATTTTCGGTTTCGTTCCGACCGACCGACGCCATTAGACAATGACGCCTAGAGACCGCATGAGACGCACGACATTGCATGTAATTGTTGCTCTTTACCCATGAAGTTGCTGTTTTTTTTTCGGGTCACTTTGAACATAACTTCATTAAATCATTACTTCGGTAATTTGGTTGGACTTTAAATTTTAATTTGAACTGAACTTTATATTTAAACGAGGGGCGGCTGAAAAGTTCTGAGTACTTTCCGAAAAAAAACTACAATGAACGCCACGTACTTAGGTACTATGCAGCACTTTTGAAAGAAGTACGCGGTCTAATTGTAAGTAGAAAAAAGAAGAGGAAAAATCAGCAAATGAATTTTGTTTTTGCAAGACAATGCGCACGTTCATACGACGCGGATTACAAAGCAAGCCCCGAGAGAAACTGGCTTTGATGAAGTCAACCACCCACCCTGCAGTACAGATCTGGCAGACCAGGCAGACCAGGCAGACCAGGCAGACCTGGCACCCAGCAACTATTTTATTTAAAAATAAATGAAAAAGGACCTTCGGGGACGAAGATTTGGGGTTGATGAACAAATGAAAGCGAGCAATTTGCGTTCCAAACGGCACGTAATATTAATGACGTGTAGGAGCGCATCGCTAACGAACGCAATGTACCGTACTTTATTGGTTCAACCGCTGTTGTTTGACAAATCACAAATGAACTAACTTCTCCGGGTGGTCACGGGGTAAAGTTTCACAAACGAAAGCGACTGAACCAATTCTTAATGCTAAGATCCTGCACAACCGCGAGATATGCAGTCTTAGGGAGTACTTCCTAGAGGCCGACGTAGGTATGCATCGGGATGTGGTAGCAGTGAACAAAGGCCTCACTTATTAGATGCTTATGACCGCAGGGAGGTATGGCAGAGCAAGGAACTTCACGGTCGCTTTTACCGGGTCCAACATGGGCCCGATGTAGACTTTTTAGCGTCCGTAGCCTGGCTGCGGGGAAACCGAAGGTTTTGTCTATGCGATTTTGGACGAAGTTATGACGACGAAGAACTACCGGAAATACATTGTAAAGGACGGTACGGTTGACATAAATGTCGGGCATGTCACCGGCCCGGGGAATCCATCCGCCACATTGTTTCCGGTTGTTCTAGTCTGGCTCACGGAGACTATTTGCACAGGCACAACCTTGTAGCCAGGATTATACACCAGCAACTTGCTCTTAAATACAATCTTGTGGAATCGGAAGTACCGAACTATAGGTGCCCGACCCAGTTCTCGAAAATGGCAATTGAACGTTGTATTGGGGTCGGTCTATCACCAGTGACAGGACTATTTTTGCCAATAAGCCTGACATAGTGGTGATACATCGAACCCCATAGAAAATGACTTATAACTAAGTGTATTTGTAACTTTTTCATGTCATAGTAAAATTTGCTATTTTTTGTCATGGCTAACGGCACGGATAACTACGGAACCCTACACTGTGCGTGGTCCGACACGCACTTGGCCGGTTTTTGGTTTGGTTTCTTCGTTTTTTGACACCGACTTCTGAAATTAAAGTGATTCGGTCATTGATATGATTGTCATTAATATATGCAATCAATACCTTTTTTTTTTTTTTTTTTTTTTTTTTTTTTTTTTTTTTTTTTTTNTTTTTTTTTTTTTTTTTTTTTTAAATACCTAATTTTAATGTATTCCTTAATTTTTTGTATGTACCAAACTTGTTTATTATATCTATGGTACCAAACATTTGCACGCCACACCGGTAGAATGTGATGATACTACTGACTAATCCTAAGACCTTAATTATGAACCTACCATTTTCGGACAAATAAATGATTATTGTTCCGTTTATTTCATTTTCTTAACATATAAATTTACATTTTTAAATATTTCTTTTATAAAAGTTGTAACAACCTGGGGGTGATACTGATCATAGACTCCTATTTATCGTGGACTAACCATATCGCTGAAGTCAGTCGCAAGGTGCACT
>NDFZ01002177.1:0-16847 GCA_002192655.3 Mamestra configurata
TACACGTACTGTCAACCGCACCTCTATAGTAACAATGTGACTATAACAGAACCTTTATATGTAAGAGTAAATGCGATTACAGAAGAAGACAGAGAGAGAGTGTTCCACGTGCGCCTCAAAGAGATGCCAGCATAGAAGACGGGGCCCGCTAGGGCCAGAGCCTGCCAGGGTTGCGGAATTTGTTCGAAAGAGTTACCGCGGCCCTGGAACGCAAGGGGCTTTAGAAGGAACACGGATGGGTTTTAGTCAGTAATAGTCTGACACGCCCTTCCGCTCTACCCAGCGCGGAAGTCATTTGATGATTTCCCATCCTTAAAAAAAAGGAGTAAATGCGGTGTTCGTGTTGACCGTACCGACATACGATTTTTTGCTCAAAGTTTCACCTTGACAGATCTTTGACTCCATGAGTCATATCAAAGCATGTCCATAACAGTTCGCTACGGGCATTTGTTATTGTTTTTATGAAGGAACTCGTTCTGTTTGTTATAATTCTGTTGTTTTTTTTTGTTTCATAACTACGATTTAATGTCTAGATAGAAGATGGTATGATAATATGCTAAGCAAGTGACATACAAATTGTCTGATTATGTCAGGTGTTCTACGGTAGTGGATAATATGATATGCTGTTTGAATTTAAATGTTAATTTTATGACATTTATCTGTGCTCATCATCATTCTATCAAGCCGTTATATCTACATTTAAACGCATATGATTGTACAAAGAATATACTCCTCATTATGTGGTTACTAGCTTCAGCCAGTGGTTTCGTCTGCGTGCATTTAGGATATTATCCAACAGGAACCAGGAATATTCCTGGGATAACCTATGTGACTATAATCTATCTCTGTGCGAAATTTGATCTGGCGGATTGGATCTGGATTCTGGCGAGATTCAGTAACAAACATACATTCATTCAAAATTTCGCATTTATAATAGTAAGTAAGATAACAGCTACGGATAAGCTAGAAATGTCTTACTTTGTGTAAACCCAAAACACAACTAACGAAACAGGCATCAATAAATTAAACAAAAAAAACTATCAGACAAAAACATGTCCATATATCCCCAATCCACCAACTAAAACGCACATCTATCAAAATCCATCAATCTATTAAATAACGAAAAAAGAAACTAACTTTCAACTAAAATAAACCAGTTTTAAAAACTCGTCATCTTCAATACAAATGGAAAAGTTTAGGAGATAAGCACAACACAAACAGATAAACAATGGGTGTGTGAACACACTAAAAAAATTTCTTGAATACATCGATCAGTTGTACTGGTTATAAACTTCCTGGTTATAGTTAAAGATTTTGAATGGTCTAGAAATCTGGGGCTGCTGAGTTCAATCCAATTAAGAGGTTCGTTAGGGAAAATTTCAACGTAATTTGGGTGGATAATAATGATATGCAACTGCGTTATATAGGTCGACTTCCAGTCAAACAGTTGTACAAAGACTGCAGATGATAATGAATATGATGCATGGCAGATAAAATCAAGAAAGCGACGGTATCTGACGATACTATACTGAATAGGGAATATGCATGAAAAAAAAATTTAGTATCTATACAGTTTTTCTAAAAATATACAAAAATATGATACTAACAGTGAAAATAGAATCAAAATTGATCGAAAAACAAACGAGATATAACTGTTTTAAACAAATATATCTGTCCCTCTCGCGAAGACGCTGTTTTCTATGGCAGCGGTATAGGCGACATGTTATTTGACGTCAGAGTTCGTATCGGACTTCTCTTTCTAATTGGCATCTTTGAAGCTATATAACTTTCTCGCTGTTGAAGGTATTTTAAAATATATATTAATTTTTTATTAGAGCCAATAAGTATTTTATTTTGCAAATAAAAAAAATGCATGCATTTTCCCAATTGTCTAACTGCTTATAATTACACAATCAATTCATTTATTCGTTTTTTTAGAGGATGGGAAATAAAGCGGGACAAGTCATTGATTATTTCTTACTGTCTACAACCCAACCGGCCTTCCTTTGTCCTTCAATTGCCCTTTGCGTTCCAGACCCGGGGTAACTCTTTCGAACAATTCTGCAACCCTGGCAGGATTTATTTCATCATCATCATATCAGCCGAAAGACGTCCACTGCTGAACATAGGCATCCCCAAGTGTCGCCACAACAACCGCTCCTGTGCGTCTTACATCTACCGGCTACTCGCGACCCTCACCAGGTCATCGGTTCACCATGTGGGAGGCGTTCCAACTCTACGTCTTCCGGCACGCGGTCGAAACTCCAGAACTTTTCGGCCCCATGGACCATCTGTTCAGCGAGCAATGCCCACTGCCACTTCAGCTTGGCGATCCTTCGGGCTATGTCGGTTCTCGTCGGGCTCTTGCGGATATCATCATTCCTGATTTGATCACGCAAGAAAACTCACAGCATTGCCCTCTCCATTGCCCTTTAGGTGATTTTAAGCCTTCCGATGAGGCGCATTGTGAGCGACAACGTTTCGGTTCCAAATGTAAATAGGATTTATTTATTAGCCTTCAATCTTCAATAGCTCCGATTTGCCGACTAACTGACAGACTCTTTAACAATTCAAAAGTACCTGTTAATGGTTTAGTTATTTGAAATACATGCCTTAAGTTTAAGTTAGGCTAACATCAACCAGGAAGTACAAAGCTTAACGGCCCGCGTCTTTGCACTGCCGTACCAACGTGACACGAGCAGAATAGTCGAAAGTGACTCTGCCATAAAAAAAAGTTTGGAAATGTCACCGGAAAATTGCAGACTCCGTGAGATTGTAATAAATCTTTATTAGATTATAATTTCGTAGAAATTGTGGACTGACATAAAATGGCGACCAATCAGAGCAGAAGTTAACCGTTTTCATGTGATAGTAAACCAATGAGTTCTTTATAAGATCCTTACCAAATTTAAATGGGACCATTTCGGAGTAAACCTCTTTCAAATAAAAAAAAAAATTACAAATCCGTCTATATATGACGGAGTTATGCCTGACCAAAAAAGAAACATCCGAAATGATAACCTCCTCCTTTCTGAAGTCGGTTAAAAATAGATGTTTCCCCTAAAGTTAATCGTTAACGGCAGCCCTGTTAACAGTTTGTATGTAAACAGTAATAAGTGGGCTATTATACGGCCNCTAAAGATTTTAATAAATCACGTATATCGTTAACGGCAGCCCTGTTAACAGTTTGTATGTAAACAGTAATAAGTGGGCTATTATACGGCCGTGACGCGGAGCCACTTAACGAGCTTAAGGCGATGACGATGTGTGATGTGAATGGTTTGTAGCGGCATCAAAACCGCCACATATTATTATTAATATGCTTTTGAATCTCGGGACGCTGGGGCCCCGGACGTTTGGTCGACGAGGGGCCCAAGCCAACACCAAAGTTAAATCCCCGGTTAATGCGTCCTGCATTAACCGGGGATTTTACTTTGGTATTGCAGAATATGGAAGAAAAAGACAAGCCAACAAAATTGTCACAAAATCAAGTGAACAAAAAGAACATAGGTACTCCCGTTTCTACATGAAGCTGAAGAGCTTCATGTAGAAACGGTGTCAGGTAGAGAGAAGGTTTGCTTCTGTTTATGCATGAAGATGCATAAACAGAAGCAAACCTTCTCTCTACCTGACACAGTTAAAAAATAAACACCCATTTAAATACCAAGAGAACTGCTGAAATTGGATTAGTTTAACTGCTTTTACCTCGAGGTCCAGGACTTATTTAACTTTTTACATTTACCGACGTTCCGAACCCTTTTACAGCGTTCTTGGTCGCAAGTGGATACGGCTATAAAACTTTAATTTGTTCGTTTAATATTGATGTAAGTACCAGTAGAGAGCGTTTTACGATTTTACTGTTGCAGAGTACATATTGAAATGAAAGATGTTTGTTCAAAACATGTAGCAGCCTCATACTGTTCGCTTTTTCTGTTACTTTCTCGGATTTGTATCACTTTAAACATCATCACCGTTCTCCTGTTCTTCCTCATCGTCATCATCATTTCATCCAAAACACGTCCAGAGCTGGCCAAAGGGCTCCCCCAAGTGTCGTCTCTTGTCCTTGTTCTAGTTCATTTGGGGTCATGGCAGTTTTCCTTCTACAGTCCATTCCCCTCTTTCAGCCATCATTTCAGTGTGCCTTTCTAGTAATCATCTTTAACACAGTCCACCCAGCGTTTATATCACCTTTAACACTCATTACCAACTAGTACAAATGGGACAACCACTTCGCAGAAATAACTGAATCCATAGCAACTAGAACGTCCATCATATAATCAACTTTAAAGTTAACAGAACTGTTTAGCTGTCATGTTGAACGTTAAATTAACTGCTAACTGCCTGGTAGTTAGAGCTCATGTTAAACACTCAAAGTCAAAGTCTAAGTCAAAACGTTTATTTCAATTAGGCCATTAACGGCACTTTTGAACGTCAGCATTTAAAGTTCAGTAAAATAATAATATTACATTAATAAAGTGACTCTACTGTCCATTCGGAAAGGTAGATTCTTATGGAGAAGAACGGACAAGAAACTCCATCAAGAACTCAAACTAACTAGCTAGATACAAAACCAGATTGCTTGTAGACGATTTAATTGCAATAGTTCAGTATCTAAATACGATTATTTTTAGTTTTAATGGAGTTTTGCGGAACGAAAAGTTCCGCACCACAATATTTTAAAAAATAAGATCCACCAACTAGACGGGTGTTGTATCTGAAGGGAAAACCCGCTACAATACAACGACGATACACAATATGGAGACATGGATACACTAAATGAAAACACTGGCAATACTGGTTCATAGGAATATTTTGAAACTATTTTTAATTCTGTAACCGAAATTAAAAATAAACGTTCCAATTGCATAAAACTCAAACTAGTCAAGGATAGTGACACTACTATCCTGGCGAAATATTCCAAGCAGTCTGTTGCAGTTAGTGACGTCAAAACGGTGATAAAAGACAACATATTCGTATGAACTAGTATTGCCAGTGTTTTGATTTATTGTCGTATCGTCTTTTCCACCTTGACGATTGGAGAAATACAGAACCAGTGTCTGTGGTGTAAGCTAGCGGTAGACTTGTATCTAGCCGTAGTCGTCTTTTAACTGAATGATGACGATGACGATGATGATGATGATGACGATTTTAGGATCTTAACGTCTGCGGCCGAAACAGGTTTAGTGCGACACCATAAGCTTCTTCTAAAACAAATTCCAAGTTTTAACATTACATTTTTGCTTGTAATATGTAAAGGTGTTGGCATAAATTCTACACCACTATCTGACGTTTCTTTGCACATAAAACTGTTATGAACCTCAAAGCTTCTATGCGACAAATCTCGTTAAAATCTCACACCTTATTGAACCAAGTCTGAAAGGGTTATAAAGTTACTGCAAGCTCATCTAATAATAGGTCAGCCCTATTCTCGTGGGTGTCATACGACTAAAGGGACTATACAAGACGTATAGACAGTAGGTGATAAAGTCTTAGTTTTAATGATCACAACTATGCAATAATTATGTGTGGAATTAGGTCCTGGCTCGGCGCCCATGACGTGAGGTTTATTTGCTTTAAAAGCATTTCTGCGATCTATTCCTAGGGTGAACTTTGTTGAGGAATTTGATTACTTGCTTCATGTACACAACTTGCACGGCGCTCATTTATTTCCCAGTCAACCAAGGATGGTGAAGAGTTCATGGCAGGTGCATTGTTTAATCGCTTGTCGATGCTTCTTCTCGATGTTGTCTTTGTTGGAATATTAGCAAAAACAAATCTAAACTAACGCGCTAATATTTCTCCCTCTTTCTAACTTGTAAATATTATGTGTGAGAACGATTCCAGCCCTCTGCATCCACTTGAATGATTTCTTGATATTTTTGTTTAGTTCGTATACTCTCTTAGCGTCTTAGCGGACGCGTCACACGACCTTCCACAGCTAAATAAAGGATAATAAATAATTTAAATTCTAAATACGGCCTTTCTTTTGATGTCCTATTAACCCTAACAGTCTTATTTCTATTCCATCTATTATTTGTCTGTAGCGTGTACTATAATCATTGGACAGTGGACATCTTAACCTTTCACAGCTCCTTTGATTAATTTTCTTTGCTCTCCGTACATTTACAGAGAGATCTTGGTAATCTAGTGTTCACTACACATGGAAATATTTTCCTACTGACATAACCCGAAATTATAAATCAGATTGCTTTTTTGCTAGATCGAAATGTAATATTAGAGCATCTCAGTTCTGTATCTATCATCCTAGCAGATGATAACAAAATAAAAGACAATGGAACAGTCTTATAATGAAAGTGGTTTCTACACATCCTGTTGATTCAATAAACAACAGCGTACCAATAAAGGACACATTAATTCATAAACAAAGAATTAATATACTTTACTAATTGATGGTTCAATCTTAGGTTAAATACTTAAATGACCCGAGTCATTCTGATCGATAGGCAGTGCCATCACGTCTGCAAGGAATACATTCGAGTAGCATGAGACTAGGGCTGCCATCGCCTAAATTGCCGTCGCCGGAACAAAACTTAAACAACTCCGGACATAAGGTGAAATTAAGTATTTTCCTCGGACAATCCCGAAAAACAATTTCGTTCATTTTGATCAATAACATAATTTACAGATTTTATAGCGTGTTTGCGATATGAACTACTGCGTCTGCACGCAGTAGTTCATATCGCAAATTTGCAGCCCCGGAATTAGCTTGAATGCGGCGGCTTACGATCACGAATGAAGTTTTAACTAAGATTTGTTTAAATCTATTGCTTATCCTTCAATTAATCGAGTTGACACAAAAAATGTGCAATCGTCCGGGCACTCCGGGCGGGGTTTTCAAAAAGTATCCGGGTTTTTATCCAGACTGTTTTTGAAAACCCCGCCCGGACGCTCCGCGGAGGCCCTCCGATCTAGGACAAATCCAGACGAATGGCAGCCCTATCAATGACTAACAACCGGATGAAGAAGCTTGCATGGTCATTAAGAAGTTTAAAGAGAATGTGTGAATCAGATGTGCATCATCTTGGAGAATAGATAAAATGGTCATTATGAGTACAGTCATTAGTTAGGGTAATTAAACAGTACCGTCATTTTACAATGTTGCTACATACTGCAATGGTGGCTCACCTCACACGCCCATTATAATTTCAAATGTAGATACTATCTACGAGTATCTATTTTAATCATTTTGAGGGTAGTCTCCGGAACCACTGCACCTATTTGGAGGGTAAATTGTCCCAGGTGGACATTTTGGTTTCATATTACGAATATATATGTTTGTATAGATAAATTGTTCAACTCGGGAAAAGCTGCGGCCGGTTTTTTTCGTCATTATGGTTCGTCTAAGCAATCATGAAAGATGATTGGTTGCTATCTTAAAGTTCTCCAACAATATTAGCAAATCAACAACTACACTAAATTAAAAATATCACCTGGCAGAAACTCAGAATCGCTTGTACTAAATAATGAACACACAAATAAGCTTTGTGACGTCTGTTGCTCGTTAATTCGAGATCCACCATCTTGTAATGAACTGACAACGGCTTGATAGTGCGACGCGATGACTGATACGAGTGGACAAACACAGAGGTGACTTATCAAACATCTAAAGTTGAAAGAAAAGTAAATCAAAGGCCTCCGTTACACACTCATGCACACGTCAATCAATTCCAAACTCATGATTGACGAATGATTGATGGTGGTGAGATGGAATTCAATCGACATAATCGTAAACTTAAAATAATCTTAAATATGGCGACGACATTATTTTGGCTGATATACGGGATTCGAAAAAGGACAAGGGCCCATTCCATCTATCTAGTATCCAGATTTTCGTCAGTCAATTTCATGCAACTACAGTAATTGCATTAGACGATAAGTGATCCGTCAATCACAGCCTTGAATGTGGTTAAACTGACAGCAAAACCTACCGTGTAATGGGCGCCTAAAGAGAGAGAACAAAACAAAAATAAACAAAACGATGCCGGAAAATTGAGTCATGGCTCATGCAAATTGTTTCCGAGGTCATGACAGGGCTAAAGAAAAGCCCATAGCAAGTTAAAAGCTGGCTAGAAGAAATTGCCATGAGCTTTTTTTATTCCTGCATTTGATGTTCAGTCATTATCCTCTAACTCTTTCCCAATGTATTTTTGGTCGGATCACTTATAGTGTACATGATAAAAAGTATTATATTGCATTCTACTTCAGTACTGACCCTTTCTGTGTTTGTGCCTTTGCAAAAATCCAACAAGACGAAAAAATATGCTCAAGAACCGTTTCAATGATTTTATCATACAATTTACAAGTTTCGATAAAATTCATAGGATTAAGTGTAACATTATTTTTCGTAAGAACCCAAAGTTTTTTGCGCGCTGCCTAAAAACACAGCGCAAGCGAAGCAGTATCGTTTTTTCCTACGTTTCCAATTAAGGCCCCTGAATTGCGTTTGATAATGTAATTTAAGTATTTTTTTCCTTGTATTGGCTTCTGTACAATGGTCTTTGTTAGACACACTTGAACGCACAATAAACTTTGTTAATACTCAAAGTACATACTCCGAACTTCTTGCATCGATGTCAATTAACCAATCTATATTTTTTTCTGTCCCTTTCCTAAAGTCTTTGGGGTCTGCGTAGCATGTATTCTGCTTCCATACATCTTATCTTCTCTATCGTCATTTCAGTTTACACTGCTATCCCTGGCCATANCTGTCCCTTTCCTAAAGTCTTTGGGGTCTGCGTAGCATGTCTTCTGCTTCCATACATCTTATCTTCTCTATCGTCATTTCAGTTTACACTGCTATCCCTGGCCATATCATCTTTCACACCACTTTCTTTGATGCCTCAATTCTTATAATCACTAACAAGTTCACTATGAATAACCTGAAGACTCATATTACGGAATCCAGACCCATTTGACAAAACAGATATAAACGCAACACATCGTCTGAGCATTACCGGTATTACGTACTTGTTTATTTTAGTTCCCAAGCTGAACTAACACGTAACACTGAATAAAATGTGGACCATCTTGAAATAATAGTCTACAGTCATGCGATGGATGAGTATACATAAAAATGTATTTACGTTATACTGAATATTTTGATTGGTGCTAATGTTGGTGCGATCTATTCTTATGTTTGGAACATGATTAAGAATAACTCCACCTACGTTATTCTTGCTTTATATGTCTGCTGAAGTAAGTGACGTATGTATATGTTTTTATTGCCGTAGTACGCTTTGTCGGCCATGCGCTCAATGCAGAACTAGTTTGTTTAGACACGGTATTGTAAGATTGTCAAGTTCATGGCTTTTTATGGAGTTACCATGGAAATCTCAGCTGCCATACATTCTTGGTTGACGCCCGGTGTATCCGGTGCAGTAGCCTTGTTGACAGGTCGTTCTGCTACTATACTTTTTTATCTTAAAACCAGCTGTACTCTAAGCTTTAGTGAGATTGCGCCGGATATGTCTGCCGAATGTCAAACGAGAAATTGGTAAACGAATGGGTCCCATTAAATGCCAGACGACATCGCGGCTGACCGAGGCGATAATGGTGGGACGAGCTCGACCTATTCCTTAAAGAATGGCCAGAACCAGCAAAGGATTAAGGTGTGTGGAAAAGGGAGAGAGAGATCTTTGCCAGCAGGGGGGCAAAAAGGTTAGATGGAAGAAGATACTCAAAGATTTTGTGTCGACTCAAGACTAGAAGTGAAGAAGTCGCCAAACATTGGAATCCAGCATCATGTCGTAATATTACTATTCTCAATAGTCTCTGCAAAGAAACCAACATTCCAAAATATTAGGAAACTAGGCCAACGAAGCCCAGTTTCCAACTTCCGAGCTCACCAAACCAAATCAAATGACTCCGATGTTTACATCCTTTTACCATAAACCCAATTACAAGAGTTACGTCAAAATTATTTCTTAACATTCTTCTACATTTTATTACGAAGCGGTAATTAAGAGCATTTCCTCAAGTACTCTTGACCTTAACCGTCATGTAATCAGAGATTACGTAAGTTACATAACATTGGCTATTGTGGAAACAGTTTTCTGCTTGTTTCTCATACATTGTGCGATTACTGTTATTAACTTCAAGAATGTTATGATGATGTAAAGTTTAAGGTAGGATTTGCAACTTGTTGTTAGGAATTGAGAGAAAAATATTTGCATCATTTGCCTATTGTTTTCCCAGCTATTTTGGGGTCAGCTTCCATTCAATCCAGATTCAGCTCCTCCAGTTAAACCAGTATTTTACGTGGAGCGACTGCCCCCACAACCCAATAACTGGGTACCGCGGTGCTCCATGGCAAGACTGGTGTCAATTTTCTGACTTCTGACAATCCGTAACGACTGCAAAATTTCTACAAAAATGAAAGCCCGACCAACGGCTTAACGTGCTTTCCGAAGCACGAAGGATTCTCGATTATTTCATAGTACAGTGCATTCACAGTTATTTTACCTGTGACAGCAACCTTATGGCTACGAGAATAAAGGTCTTTGTGATGCAAAATCAGAGGTAAAACAAAAAAACATTAAGAGAAAAACACAGACAAAATGGTTTCCGATGCCATTGTCTTTGCCGGAGACAAACGAACGCCGAGAAGCAATGAATGTTCTAACTTTAAAAGACCTTTCCAAGAAGCATTGTATATTCTATCTTTTCTTTGCCTCTATAACTTTTTGATTGCCATGAAGTTTGGCACAAAATTGAATATCGAATAACATATATCAAGGTGTAAAGAGTTTGAGACCTCAATAAAAACAGTGGCGCACATAGGTAAACAATAATATAATGCGCACTGCAAAGGAGTGGAACACTGCCTGCGTCTGTGTTTCCGAACGCATACAACCCTAATCTCTTCAAAATTAGAGTGAACAGGCTTCTTCTGGGTAAGCTCGCTCCATCGTCGACTTTGTCTCTGTCATCTATGACCTAGACAAACCCACATTAAATAAATAAAAAACATTTTGATAGATCCATAAGCGTTAAGTCTTATTGTAAATGATAATGTAAGCGGCATGTTTACTTCACCTTATAAAGTATCTAGGACAGTTTTTCATCACAACCATGTCAATAGTAGAAAAAGAACCTTACTGGTACAGAATTAGCATTTTCGTATGGGAATCGAAGAAACAATGTATCAATTGCTTGTCATCTAGGTAGTGTCAATTATCTCATTGATGGGCAAAAAATATGGAATCGCAGGCTAACTAGACCAGGCCGCTTATTATTTTGTACAGATTTGCAGCGACATTTTTTATTTTATTTATGTTTTCATGTTTTACCACTATTTCAACTTAGATGATGTTGATGACAGCCTAGCTAAAGTTATCATAAGTGTTAGTCAATAGTGAATAGGTTTCTTCTAGGCAAGCGTGCTCTTGCCTAGAAGAAACCTATTCACTATTGACTAACACTTATGATAACTTTAGCTAGGCTGTCGTAACGCAAACCTGAAAACATTTTGATAGTCCTGACAACAAATCTTAGAATAAACAATCGTTCTTGTTGATCCAGGTGGGAATAAACTAAAGAATCTGGATAGTCGTGTTTACACAAGTCATGGTCAAAGCACACATGTCCAGTCCTATGTTTTCAACACGTCAACCCTGAGACTTGATATGACAAATCTGGGAACGCTAGTCTGAAAACAAACATCTGTTGATGGCGCCTGAGATTCAAAGGAGGTTACATGTGAATCCTTCAGTGTTGTTAACCACATAATTGATGTTTGGTAAACAGTACTAGGTGGATCGATGACAGGATGGATCAATATTAGGTAAGTAAACAATTGCTGTAGGCAGGCCGATGACAAGTTGACTCGAACACGTAAATTAAGCAGGAGGTCTTAATCCAAATTAGTTTCAAGACATGGAAGAGTGGCGTAAAAGAAAGCAAATTACTGCTAGGATTTAAATTAACAGGGTGTCAAGTCGTCTTCTTCTTGTCTGTGGCATGACAAAACATCAAAAATTTACGCTAAAACGTACTCCACTTCCTCGGCGTGTGCCGTGGCAGTGCAGAGATCACTAAAAATTGTATGGTTTGGGGAAGAAGGGTGGGATAGCCGCCAACATTCTCCATGGCCAACGGGGAGTCGAACATCGACCTCACCATCTCGACGCAGGGGGGTAGCTGGAGGAACTCGTGGCTTAAGAATAACAGCCGCACGGGTCGATCTTCAAGGGCAACGCTTGCCAAGGTTGGTCTGTGGATGGGTGACCACTGACCATCTTAAGATACTGAGTTTCTTCCGTGCCTCGGAAAGCATATTAAGCCGTTGGTCCCGGCTGTTATTTGTAGATCTTTGGCAGTCGTTACGGATTGTCAGAGGCCAGTAAATCTGACTCGTCTTGCCAAGATCTACCGTGCTACCCAGTTTTAATGGGTTGTGGAGGTCTGGTAGGCAGCCGCTNTCTTAAGATACTGAGTTTCTTCCGTGCCTCGGAAAGCATTTTAAGCCGTTGGTCCCGGCTGTTATTTGTAGATCTTTGGCAGTCGTTACGGATTGTCAGATGCCAGTAAATCTGACTCCAGTCTTGCCAAGATCTACCGTGCTACCCAGTTTTAATGGGTTGTGGAGGTCTGGTAGGCAGCCGCTCCACGTAAAATATTGGTACTCAGCTGAATCCGGTTTGACTGGAAGCCGACCCCAATATAGGTGGGAAAAGGCCAGACACATGATGATGCCCCGCTGTGAGATGAAATCAATAATAGAGTTACAAAACATAAGCTGCTTGTTGGATTTGATGCATTATTGGAAAACGTTCAGCAGAATGATGATGATAAAAACAATACTATTATCAAAGATAGTATCGTCGAATATCTTGTTGTAATGAATGCGTGATATGATGAGTTTCCAATTACGTGGTAATGCGGTTACTGCAAGGACATTGGGTGTCATTGCGGTGAAGTAAGAGATCCGTTAAATTGATACCTACGGAGATAATGTTCATTTATTATTTTATTGTATGAGTAATGATTAGCAGCTGTATGTCGTGACACAGCGCTATTGCAAGGTTTGAGCCCTGCAATATCTTGGGTGTTTCTGACACTTCATTTTTATTTACTGTCACCATTTTCTCAGCTGAAAGATGGATCCAAATCTGTATCCATTGAATATTTCTTTTTAAAATATCTAAGACAGTTGATTGCATTCATACATCTAAAGCCATCTAATTATGGCTTTTGGTTTTTGGATCCAAGCCTTCTTGCTGTATATATGTCACCGGAAAATTGCAAACGTCGCGCGTCGTAAGATTGTGAAATATCGCATGAAATTGTTAACTATTTTTTTTAATAAGACACGGATATATTAGTCACTATTGAATTTCAATGGCATTTATTACCATTATGAAAAAATTGATTTTTATTCAATTTTTTTTTTTATGGATGAAAAATCATCAAATGACTTCTTCCGCTCTGAGTGCTCCACCCAGAGCGGAAGAAGTCATTTGATGATTGGAAGGGCGTGTCAGACCCATCCGTGTTCCTTCTAAAGCCCTTTGCGTTCCAGGGCCGCGGTGACTCTTTCGAACAAATTCCGCAACCCTGGCAGGCTCTGGCCCTAGCGGACCCCGCCTTCTATGCTCTTCATCTCTTTGAGGCGCGCGTGAATTATAATAAAATAAAAATTTATTACAATCTTACGGAGTCTGCAATTTTCCGGTGACATATATATAAATGGTACACCTAAGAATACTACAGCACTGTTTTGTCTTCTCTCTTTTAAATCCATCCAAAGATTGTCTTTATAAGATCGCTTATAGCGATAAGGCCGTCCAATGTGTCACCCTATGTTTTGGTTTCGTCTATCTTCACTATAACTTATATGGTATACATAATTATTCTATTCTTCTCACGACCTTCATCAGATCACCAATGTTAATTTTTGTTCTTAAAAAAGCAAAATACTTTAAAAATCTCATCAACAACCTTGAAATGACATTGTAAATGACATCAGACTCGCCCGCGACATTTACAGTGTATCAAGTAGCTTTATGTTACCAAGATTAATATCTACTGATTGAACTGATTCTGATTAAATTCCAACTAATACCTACTTATAAAACTGAAGATATAAATGCTTCAGATTGAATAAAAGATCGCAGTTTTATTAATAGCTTTTCAAGATTATTATCTTGGACTCAGGACTTATCTATTTTATCTATTCGCAATTTTTTCTCTTTTAGAACAGCTTGTTTTAGATTTTTTTTAAAATTTAATTTGGATTTGCTACCAGAGACACGATGGAGCGAGCTTACCCAGAAGAAGCCTGTTCACTCTAATTTTGAAGAGATTAGAGTTGTATGCGTTCGGAAACACAGACGCAGGCAGAGAGTTCCACTCCTTTGCTGTGCGCATTATAAAAGACGTTTGGACGATTACCATTTTTTATGTTTCGTTTGATAGCTCGTGTTTGGCCTGATAGTAAACGATTATGTAGTCGACAGTGCACGCTTGTCTTTTCACTCTTGACTTTTGTATACTACATCCATCATCATTATTTCTGCCGAAAGACGTCCACTACTGGACATCCCTAAACTTTATCTGGAATAGGTTACTTTTAAGGATAAGGCCACCCACTGTGTCACCCTATGTAATGTTTAACTTCATCTATCTTTTCTGTAACTTATATGGTGTACATAATAAAAAGTGTATTCTATTCTATTCTACCTCTAGACTAGTGAGCTCCATTCTCAACCACATCATCGCTTTCTATTTAGATGAGATTGTGGTCAAACGCGAGCTTGTCAGTAATAAACAAAAGACTTTCACAAAGCGTCATCAAATTGATCAATTTTGTGCATCTGGATGTCCACCGAATTCCATATCCCACATATGCAGGTGAAAAACATAACAACCTTATTGGAAGTTATATATTTGAGCCATTTGTGGTTGAAACATTAGACCTGAGTCTGATTCTCACCGAGTCTTTCGGGACATCAGCAAACAACTTGTCGACTGTTCACGTGACCAGAGGGCTGGGCTTTTCTTCGGTCAAAGAATCAGCATTGCCACTCAACGCGGCAATGCTGCCAGTTTTCTGGGCACTTTCGCCATTGCCCAATGGTTTATTTTGTTTTTATACGCGTTTGTACATAATTTAGCGATTATTAGTCTAGTTATTTAAGTATTAAGTTGTTACTTGTACATATTATAGTTCGTGAATGTAAATAAAGTTATTCGAGTCTACATAATATTCTCCTTCAAATGATTCACTTGTATCTGAAGCTTTGGATACTGTCTCTAGGGATATCACAATATCAAAGCATACATTTTCAAGGTATTCCGGGAGGACGATATTAGTTACGTGAATCAACTGAAAGCTCTCCTGCAAATTGCCTGCAATGTCACGTTCCTCTACAAATCTGAGAATATCAGATATATTCGTTTTCACTGTGAAGGTTATTAATAAAAATATTATTTCTAATGTTTGATACATCTGAAGAGTGCTTTTGCGTGGGTCGTTCTGAAAAATTAGATTTAATGATTCTTAAACATTATATGGAATGTCATTTTCTTGTGCTTGTACTAGTCTCTTGCTACTTGCAAGGTCGGTGCCTTGTGTTTTAGTCTTTCACTTAATCTTAAATTTACAAACAATAATATAAGAAAATTTCAAAAGGGTTCATTGGAGTTTCTTGCCAGTTCTTCTCCATAGGAAACTCTTCTGACTTTTTATAAGTGCCCATGTATGTGTGAAATAAAATGTACTTTGATTTTTTTTTTGTTTCTCTTCTATCAGCCGCCATCTTAAATTATCTCCTTTTCGTCTCCCCTTCTTTCATTGATTTGGCCTCTCTGTCCATCAACATTTAAAATTCATTTTCTGGAATGATCTCATATTAAATTCTATCACGGTAGTAAGTTATTGACACCGACATTNTGATATTAGTTACGTGAATCAACTGAAAGCTCTCCTGCAAATTGCCTGCAATGTCACGTTCCTCTACAAATCTGAGAATATCAGATATATTCGTTTTCACTGTGAAGGTTATTAATAAAAATATTATTTCTAATGTTTGATACATCTGAAGAGTGCTTTTGCGTGGGTCGTTCTGAAAAATTAGATTTAATGATTCTTAAACATTATATGGAATGTCATTTTCTTGTGCTTGTACTAGGCTCTTGCTACTTGCAAGGTCGGTGCCTTGTGTTTTAGTCTTTCACTTAATCTTAAATTTACAAACAATAATATAAGAAAATTTCAAAAGGGTTCATTGGAGTTTCTTGCCAGTTCTTCTCCATAGGAAACTCTTCTGACTTTTTATAAGTGCCCATGTATGTGTGAAATAAAATGTACTTTGATTTTTTTTTTGTTTCTCTTCTATCAGCCGCCATCTTAAA
This sequence comes from Mamestra configurata, assembly GCA_002192655.3. Classification (NCBI taxonomy): domain Eukaryota; kingdom Metazoa; phylum Arthropoda; class Insecta; order Lepidoptera; family Noctuidae; genus Mamestra; species Mamestra configurata. The sequence continues at coordinate 16,375 of NDFZ01002177.1, forward strand.
TTATCTCCTTTTCGTCTCCCCTTCTTTCATTGATTTGGCCTCTCTGTCCATCAACATTTAAAATTCATTTTCTGGAATGATCTCATATTAAATTCTATCACGGTAGTAAGTTATTGACACCGACATTTACTATTTTAAATAGTCTACATAAATTCCACTATCCAGAAAATAGAAAGAAACTTTATTTGTCCTTTAGTGAGTGGGGACGAAACAAATTAAGATTTATACCAGAGCGAGAGTAATGTCCCTCTAGTGAATAAAAAACCTTATCTTCAACATAAAGTCTCTCGAAACTAAGTTAGGGTGTATCCTTCACATATTCTCGAAGGTTCTCTGATAATGCTCTTAGCTAACATTTCAGGGTTCCGCGTATACTTATATGTATGTGTACTTTTTGGGTGAACAAAAATCATGGAACTAATAGCTCGACGATACAATTCACAAGTTACTTAGTGTTCATTTTTATCGGCAGT
>NDFZ01002178.1:0-16848 GCA_002192655.3 Mamestra configurata
TGGACCTTGCTCCCGACACCGGCGGACTACTGCTTTTTATATTTTTAAATGTTTTTTTTTTTAGCTGCGTGTGTGTTTTTTTTAAGAAATATTTAAAAATATAAATTAGTATGTAAGTGAAATGAATAAAGAGAATAATAATAAATTTATTTCTCAGTCAGGCAAATCAAAACTAGGTACTTACATTATAAGAATATTATATGAAGTTATGAACTTTATAATTTTAATGACTAATTAATAGGCTGGTTCATTTGATTCATCATAAATGCATTATTACAATGTCAAAATATTAAACAAGTTAAATATTCTTTATTTAACTTGTTTAATATTTTGACATTTAAATCGTAATGTCAAATGTCATGATTTCAAAATTCCTTTAACAAACACATGCTCTACCTGTAATTTAATTACGATGTAAAAAAAAAATATTATGTATGGGCTCGTACCACTACCCTTAATACAAATTATTTAATAACTTAGTAAGGGTGCTGGTTGCAACACCTACTTGTTTTTTGTTATTTTAAATGTAATTTAATGTACAAACTAATATTTTTATAATAACATTATTATTTTATTGGCTGAATAAATTTATTATTATTATAATTAAAATATAAATTATAATGTCAAAATCTAAATAATATCATAATAATGTCGAGGTACTAATGACATTATTAAGATCTTAACTACAATATCAAAATGTATGCTTTAAAAAATCATTGACGGAATAAAAACACATGTCTAAGAGCCACGCAAACATTTTACATTTAAACTTATTAATTGGTAACATTCTCAGGGCAGGTGGTAATTTATTATAAATTACCTTTAACAGACAGACAGACAGAACGACAAAAAAATCCAAAAAAACTTTTTTTGTGTTGGATTTTCCTTTTTTATCGCCCTTAATCCATTTTTAGTATTTTTTTTAACGTACAGACACAACCGTTCCTACTGATTTATTATATGTATAGATTTTAATTCTCATACAACTGGCATTTCTACTGTATAATAAAATTGCAATCTCTGAGCAGGGACTAGTAATTTCCCGCCATTTTTTTTGTTCAGTCTTTTGGAGACTTGTATATTTAATAAAAATAAATGAGGATATTTCTTAACAAATAGACAAACTTCAAAAATATGCAGACATGGGAGTGGGAGAATTTTTAATTCCTTAAATAATGGTCGAAATATTCTGCTCCACTCATGGCTCTGATACATTTTTAAGCTCATTATTAAGTAAAGTATGTAGGTATTGTTCTTTATGAGAAACACATTCTTTAAAGCTAGGTAGTCGTGTAAAGCAAACACGATCAAGACAATTTCTAGTAATATTACTCGTTTGGATGCGAACGTGTGGGCGTCACAGACGTTGCGCCGATATTCTAGTTTTACAAGCGCGAGTTCTCATCGCACCTTGTACCTACTATTTGTATCATTTTGGACTTTCTGTGTCTTATTTTTCGATTTCCCTGTATTACAATACCTCTGAGACAACGTACCACCGGCTCCCGGACGCTGGTCGCCGCGGCTCTTGATTGTTCAGCATATTGTATCCGCGCGCTCGGCGCCTATCGCCGTTTTATTGCATTTCGCGGATATTTGCCCTTATAACATATTCGACATTCCCGGATTTTCCTCTCCTTGAACTAATAATAGACGGCAGTATTTTTTCTTGCAGTCTATCGAGGGCGGTGTCTTTTGTGTTCGCGGTAAGCGGCTTGTGGGACAGCGTACATACCTGCGTACGTGTGTGTGCTCGCACACTATTACACCCACAAAGGGTATTTATCGGCTTCTGGTAATGAGACTGGATGCGAGCTAGTGATGTAGGTACTAGTGATCGGCGGGTATTGCGGCTCGTGTAAAGGGATGATTACCGACAAATCTGGTACACAGCTTAGCGCTATTTGTTTGGTTTGAGTGCGAATATCTATATTATTTGAGATGCTATTATGATTGGAATATAGCTTGATAGGTTTTATATTCTTTTATTCAAACAAAAAGATATAAAGATAAATACAGAATAATGTTTGTAACGTTTTGTAGTTTGTGAGTGTCGTAGTGTTTTACAAAGTTGTGAGTTTGGCAGCGGTATTGACGCGGGCGAGGCGGTCCACTCCACACAGTCCACACGCGGTATCCGCACGGGAGTCGGTCGGGACGACCCTCTGAAATTATCCGCGTCACATCCCTCGGATCACCTTTTGATTCACAAACAAGGACATGTAGAAGGTAGCCCTACCGTAGTACCGTACCGTACTAAGTTAACAGTAGTAGTATGTTTGTGCAAACATCGAGGTACACAATCACACGTTTTGTATAGGTACCTACTGCTGTAGTGTAGGTGTAAGGATACGTATTTTTGTGGAGATATAATCGTATGATGTAGGTACTTACTTTTATTCAAAATACGAATTTATCAGGATAATAGTTTTGTTATATTGTTCCGAACGTCTCATACTCGAAGGATGAGTCGTGCCAAAGTACTGGCCCGAGTCAGTTAAAATTTGGTACAACACGGACGTTATATCAAATGTGTTTTATCTTGGTAATTTTATCTTATTGTGACGGTATCAAATACATTTTTTACTTTGAAAACCATGGAATGAAAACATTAAAATTATCAAATTAGAAGTTATTTAAGAAGATAGATCAAAATCGACCACTCTCATATCTCCGAACTGAAAACAACAGATTTTAGTTTTTGAGCTACAGTTTCAAGCTAAAGTTAAATGTATGAGGGGACTTACATGGTTAAAAATATAATTGATTCGAAATCCTGTGCAGGCGAGTCTGACTCGCACCTGTGGCCGGTTTTGTTTATTCATTGAATTACCAACAATTAAATTCAATTACCAACCTCAAGAGGACAACGTTGTTAGCAAGTTCAAGATTTATAAATAAAATATGAGTATTGGCAAATGATTAATAAGCGAGTGTTGGAAAGCACAGTTAGCGTTGGTATGCAGGCAGACGATACACGCGCGGCGAGTGTTGCCGGCGAGTGTTGCTCGCGCGATATGTAGGGCGTGCGTCCACTGTGAGACGCGATGCAGATGGGACGTGATGCGTGAGGCACTCGAAGTTATGAGTGGACCGTTACCTTTCAGAAATGTCAAATGATTATGTTGCAATGCTTGGAAACGTGCATCTTCTCCTTGAGAAAGAACACTGGCCGCAAGAGTGCTTTTCTACCAGAGATGTGCGGGATACATCCTGGCTTAGCGCAGCTCTGGTGGAAAATAAAAAGGGCTAACGGAGGTAGGTACTTGTAATTTTGTTTCTGCAAATAAGCTAGAGATGTGTGTGAAGGATGCAACCGAAGAATGTGCGAGGAATGCATGCTGGCTAGCAACCTCGCACCGTCTAGCTGCCTCGCAAATACTATTTCGAAACACACTCTTATAGCTAAGCGAGCCCAGTTATGTGACATGTCTTGAACCCCGTGCTANGACTCGCACTTGTCCGGTTTTTTAACTTATTTACCGAATACTACTAGAAACCTTATGATCTGCACTCTCCTAAACGGCACTTCACTAATTTCTCTTTTCCTAGACCTTGATCGTGATCACAATCTATTTATAACCTATTCATGAATGGCCGCACATTCAAATGAATACGAACACGAAGTTGGGTCTCCTGCAGATACCAGGTCACGCTGCAGCATCAGGTAAAGTCGAGCTATAATCTGGTCATTGAAACCATTCCAGTGAGCCCAACTACTATGGAGGTACCTATAGTGTTTGTGCTCACTGGAATGGTTGTGTAACTAAGTGAGGAGTTAGGTATTCTGCGGACCTCAGGTCATGCTACAGCATCTGGTCAAGATTATCGTGTTCTTGCAATACTATTGAAGTAATAGAATACCAAATTTCGCATAGATCAACCTGTGGAAGTTGCTCATTTCCCTTCATCAAATAAAAAATAGCTGTTGATCTTGAAATGGCTGAACTGATTTTGATGAAACATGTCTAAGAACCACAGCTAGAAGGCCACCATTCAAATTAAAAAAAAACTGCATGCAAATCGGTTCACCCGTTTAAGAACTGCGGTGCCTGCTAATACACAGACACACACATGACACCTCACTTTTTTGGGAGTTAAAAACAAGATTAAAAAAATACATAAACACGTTTACGTTAATACTCGTATTTACTTGAATGGCTTGATCGCTGAATGTTGCTTACATAATTATTTATCCTACTAATATTATAAACGCGAAAGTTTGTATGGATGAATGGATGGATGGATGTTTGTTACTCTTTCACGTCAGAACGGCTGAACGGATCTCGATGAAATTTGGCACAGAGGTAGATTATAGTCTGGAATAACACATAGGATACTTCTTATCCCGGGAATATGTTCCCTTGGAATAATTTTCAATGTATTATTTTATAATCAAAACTAGGTACTTACATTATAAGAATATTATATGAAGTTATGAACTTTATAATTTTAATGACTAATTAATAGACTGGTTCATTTGATTCATCAAAAATGCATTATTACAATGTCAAAATATTAAACAAGTTAAATAAAGAAATATAAATCGTAATGTTAAAAAAAAATCTCATAGTTTCAAAATTCCTTTAACAAACACATGCTCTACCTGCAATTTAATTATGATGTAAAAAAAAATATTATGTATGGGCTCGTACCACTACCCTTAATACAAATTATATCATAACTTAGTAAGGGTGCTGGTTGCAACACCTACTTGTTTTTTGTTATTTTAAATGTAATTTAATGTACAAACTAATATTTTTATAATAACATTATTATTTTATTGGCTGAATAAATTTATTATTATTATTATTAAAATATAAATTATAATGTCAAAATCTAAATGATATCATAATAATGTCGAGGTACTAATGACATTATTAAGATCTTAACTACAATATCAAAATGTATGCTTTATAAAATCTTTGACGGAATGAAAACACATGTCTAAGAGCCACGCAAACATTTTACATTTAAACTTATTAAAAGGTAATATAAAACATTCTCAGGGCAGGTGGTAATTTATTATAAATTACCTTTAACAGACAGACAGACAGAACGACAAAAAAATCCAAAAAAACTTTTTTTGTGTTGGATTTTCCTTTTTTATCGCCCTTAATCCATTTTTAGTATTTTTTTAACGTACAGACACAACCGTTCCTACTGATTTATTATATGTATAGATTTTAATTCTCATACAACTGGCATTTCTACTGTATAATAAAATTGCAATCCCTGAGCAGGGACTAGTAATTTCCCGCCATTTTTTTTGTTCAGTCTTTTGGAGACTTGTATATTTAATAAAAATAAATGAGGATATTTCTTAACAAATAGACAAACTTCAAAAATATGCAGACATGGGAGTGGGAGAATTTTTAATTCCTTAAATAATGGTCAAAATATTCTGCTCCACTCATGGCTCTGATACATTTTTAAGCTCATTATTAAGTAAAGTATGTAGGTATTGTTCTTTATGAGAAACACATTCTTTAAAGCTAGGTAGTCGTGTAAAGCAAACACGATCAAGACAATTTCTAGTAATATTACTCGTTTGGATGCGAACGTGTGGGCGTCACAGACGTTGCGCCGATATTCTAGTTTTACAAGCGCGAGTTCTCATCGCACCTTGTACCTACTATTTGTATCATTTTGGACTTTCTGTGTCTTATTTTTCGATTTCCCTGTATTACAATACCTCTGAGACAACGTACCACCGGCTCCCGGACGCTGGTCGCCGCGGCTCTTGATTGTTCAGCATATTGTATCCGCGCGCTCGGCGCCTATCGCCGTTTTATTGCATTTCGCGGATATTTGCCCTTATAACATATTCGACATTCCCGGATTTTCCTCTCCTTGAACTAATAATAGACGGCAGTATTTTTTCTTGCAGTCTATCGAGGGCGGTGTCTTTTGTGTTCGCGGTAAGCGGCTTGTGGGACAGCGTACATACCTGCGTACGTGTGTGTGCTCGCACACTATTACACCCACAAAGGGTATTTATCGGCTTCTGGTAATGAGACTGGATGCGAGCTAGTGATGTAGGTACTAGTGATCGGCGGGTATTGCGGCTCGTGTAAAGGGATGATTACCGACAAATCTGGTACACAGCTTAGCGCTATTTGTTTGGTTTGAGTGCGAATATCTATATTATTTGAGATGCTATTATGATTGGAATATAGCTTGATAGGTTTTATATTCTTTTATTCAAACAAAAAGATATAAAGATAAATACAGAATAATGTTTGTAACGTTTTGTAGTTTGTGAGTGTCGTAGTGTTTTACAAAGTTGTGAGTTTGGCAGCGGTATTGACGCGGGCGAGGCGGTCCACTCCACACAGTCCACACGCGGTATCCGCACGGGAGTCGGTCGGGACGACCCTCTGAAATTATCCGCGTCACATCCCTCGGATCACCTTTTGATTCACAAACAAGGACATGTAGAAGGTAGCCCTACCGTAGTACCGTACCGTACTAAGTAAACAGTAGTAGTATGTTTGTGCAAACATCGAGGTACACAATCACACGTTTTGTATAGGTACCTACTGCTGTAGTGTAGGTGTAAGGATACGTATTTTTGTGGAGATATAATCGTATGATGTAGGTACTTACTTTTATTCAAAATACGAATTTATCAGGATAATAGTTTTGTTATATTGTTCCGAACGTCTCATACTCGAAGGATGAGTCGTGCCAAAGTACTGGCCCGAGTCAGTTAAAATTTGGTACAACACGGACGTTATATCAAATGTGTTTTATCTTGGTAATTTTATCTTATTGTGACGGTATCAAATACATTTTTTACTTTGAAAACCATGGAATGAAAACATTAAAATTATCAAATTAGAAGTTATTTAAGAAGATAGATCAAAATCGACCACTCTCATATCTCCGAACTGAAAACAACAGATTTTAGTTTTTGAGCTACAGTTTCAAGCTAAAGTTAAATGTATGAGGGGACTTACATGGTTAAAAATATAATTGATTCGAAATCCTGTGCAGGCGAGTCTGACTCGCACCTGTGGCCGGTTTTGTTTATTCATTGAATTACCAACAATTAAATTCAATTACCAACCTCAAGAGGACAACGTTGTTAGCAAGTTCAAGATTTATAAATAAAATATGAGTATTGGCAAATGATTAATAAGCGAGTGTTGGAAAGCACAGTTAGCGTTGGTATGCAGGCAGACGATACACGCGCGGCGAGTGTTGCCGGCGAGTGTTGCTCGCGCGATAAGTAGGGCGTGCGTCCACTGTGAGACGCGATGCAGATGGGACGTGATGCGTGAGGCACTCGAAGTTATGAGTGGACCGTTACCTTTCAGAAATGTCAAATGATTATGTTGCAATGCTTGGAAACGTGCATCTTCTCCTTGAGAAAGAACACTGGCCGCAAGAGTGCTTTTCTACCAGAGATGTGCGGGATACATCCTGGCTTAGAGCAGCTCTGGTGGAAAATAAAAAGGGCTAACGGAGGTAGGTACTTGTAATTTTGTTTCTGCAAATAAGCTAGAGATGTGTGTGAAGGATGCAACCGAAGAATGTGCGAGGAATGCATGCTGGCTAGCAACCTCGCACCGTCCAGCTGCCTCGCAAATACTATTTCGCAACACACTCTTATAGCTAAGCGAGCCCAGTTATGTGACATGTCTTGAACCCCGTGCTATGCTATAGCCCGGTGGAGTAGCCGGCCGCGCGGCGCTCACCTGTGTATTAGCCGCGCCGCGTTGCCGTCGCGCGGTTATTAATCACGGCGCGTCTTGGCCGAGCGTCATAAATCACACGCCGACGCCTGCTTGTGTACCTACACTTTATAATTTTAAAACTATTTCGCGAGGAACGAACCCGCTTCCGCTATTACCACCCCTCCCCTCCGTGATGTTGCTATCATTTTTCTTCCTTTCATTTCCTTCAGGATTTGGTATATCATGTTCGCCAGGATTATGTCAAGAGGACGAGCAGAGTCTTCTTGTGTGCTCATAATACTAGTATATTATTGCGTAGGACGGTTATATTGCACATCCGGCCATTCTAGGTTCTTAAACTGTATTAGATAGCACGACCTTAAGAGTTTATAATTTTGCGCTGAAATATCGAATACCTAAAACTACAAGAAATATTAATCATTAAACCGTGTGACACGGTCATTTATCGGGCGGTCGCACGCGCGGCCGGGCGGCGGATTACCGCGCGCTCGCAGCGGATCCATCGCCCGGCGCGGCGCGGCGCTCGAACAATGCCATTCGGCACAATGCCGTATTACTGTTATAGTTCGCTCACAACACTGATCCGCTTAAATTGTACTCCACATGAAAAAGTAGGCTTTTATATTTATGCTTTGATTTTGTAGAAGGGGTATCATTCCTCGTTATATAATTCAGATTGGTAGTGGCTGGCACTTGTGTCGGCCGCGCGATCGCTCGGCGGCGCGGTGTAATGCGCGCGGCTCGCACTCGGTAATTAATATGACAAGTGGTGCTAACTATCGACGTTCTAAGGACGTCATAAATTAATAACACACTCGTGGTCTAGAGTTATGTTCAGTTAATGGTTATGAATGGCTTTTTGATTCTTAGGTATACGAGGCTACTCTAAAGAAGTGGGAGAGAATATGTTATTGGCCATTTTGATATTGAAGCCAGAAATGAATGCGTACTTAAATGATATCTCTGATTTCGTTTGTACTTTTTATTTCAATATGAGCAATAATAATACTCCAATTTTGATCTAATTCTAATGAACAAGTTTGGGCGCGTCGAGATTGAAATCATAGTTTCATGATAAAATATGCCATTATAACCTCTGTGTTCACGTTAGAGCTTAATGACGTCACATTAGCATCTAATATGATGTCCGCGGACCGAGGCTCGTCGATGTCAGCGCTAATTGTGCGCGTGTGATGCGGGCGCGTAATGTATGCGATCTAATCTTGTGCGATTTAATTTAATTCGTGAACATGTAATATGTGTGACGAGTGACTCACGAAGAGTTCTGTACCTACTCTGAGTTCAATTCCACTAGTTTCGCATTTAGCAATCCAGGACGCGAGCGGAGTAGAATTTTTAACTTTTTAGTACTTCTAAAGCGCTAAAAGCTAAATTAATAACGGTTCAGCGTTTTACGCGCTCATAAAAAGTAGTGCATGTCGGCGCAACGCAACGAGCGAGCGGAACGGAGTCAGCGCAGTGTGCGACCAGGTTTACGACGAGGTTTTATTGTAGCTAACGAGTTACAACTTCAGATATCACGACCTCTTCGTTCAGCAGCCTGTCATCGACAACTCACACAGATCCTGAGGCTCCCCACCTGCAGTGTCATGTTACAGCGCAACTCGCGAACTGTCGCCAATGGTTGTCGTTGGTCTCATATTACCACGCATAGGGCGGGACGGCAGCGATACGATATTTAAATACACGTATGGCGTCAACAGTAACAGTCAATTGTTTCGCTATCACGATGAGCACATCGTTTCGTTTCAGAAAATAGAACCAACGAGTGGTATTAAACATTAACGTAACTTTGGAGCAAAATCGTGTCGATATCATCAGTTCATCACACGCCGGGGTTGGTGACGCGTCCAGCGTTTATTTGTGTTGACGGCAGTTATTGTGTATCTGTTATCAGGTTGCGTAAACGAATTTCTGTCGTTCGGCTGTAACAAAGCGAAAGCTCGTCGATAAAATTTGTTTTATCTGCGAGCGCAGGAAATTTTCTAGCAACGTCCGCCATCGCCGCGCGCTGATCAAAATTTATCGATATCTAAACGAAACTCGAGGGAAACGAACAGACAAAGTATGATATTTTTTAAAAAAATAGGCACAAAATATTAAAGATTTATAATATTAGTAGGATAGTGCCAGTAAGTAGTAAACCTCGTTAGAAGCATCTAAGAATAATTCCATTGTATTGTATTTTCGTAGACCTTATTACTAGCTAATACAATTTATTAGAGATCCCGTCGCGGCCTATTAGCCGAGCCCTAATGAATAGTGGTGATTAATCAAGAAGTGGCAGCGAGTCGGCGGCGGTGTAACAGATGCGCGGCGTGGCCCCGGCGATAGCGCCGAGCTCGTCACCCGCCTGTGCGGTGTGCCGCCGGCTTCGACAGTAATCGTTGTTTGTGACAACAAGCAGTTGTCGGCAGAACAAACAACTCGAAGCGGACGTACAAAGCTCTCCTGTTATCGTTCTAAAATGTTTTCTGAACAAAATGCCTGCCTCTTGTGTTTTCTTTCGATATAAGTACTGTTAGAAGCTGGAAAATATTGGAGCTTGTGACATGAAATGTTTACAAATACTCTGGCTCTCTTAAGAACGTATGAGCCGTCTTTATTTTATCAAAGAAAACTTGGAAGTATCGCACTGTGCCGGTGCGCACAGAAGGTGCAGTCTGTATCTACAAAACTGTTTAGTTCTGTGGTTCAAGATTTGTAGATTGAAACACAAACAAATCTCACTTTAAAAAAAGAAGTGAGACTTCTCTATATTCTCGCGCGGTAATATGAAGTAGGCTTTCAGTACTTAATTCAGTTAGCTGGCGAAGTGTGGAGTCGGCGCGCGGTGCGCTGGATTGTCAGAATTCAAGTTTTAAGTGATCTAATCAGAGAAGTTCCTTATTACAACAAAAGTAATTCTTTATAATAAAATATGTTTAAGTCTGATTTGTTCTCGGAGATATTCGGACGAGTTCTTGAGATACCCGAATTTACTTGACATTGTTAATTAATATTGGACCGGTTCCGCTGTCGTTGGGTTCGCTTCTCGGAAGTGTCTCGAAACATTACACACAGCAGTGCTGCCGCAGTGGCCGGAGCTACATACATTAATTCCCATAACAAAGGTGTTGTTAAGTCTACCATTTATTTCTCCTTCATTCATCATTCTTACTTATTTATTACATAAAAAAAAATATCCTTTAATTCTTTATTGTACACCATTTTAATCATACATAAATATGCTTACATAATATAAATATATACATAAAAAAATCTTACAAAATATAGAAAAAAAATTAGTAGCACACTGTATATTGTATTATATTATTATTCTCTTTATTCATTTACATTTACATACTAATTAACATTTCTAAATATTTCTTAAAAAACACAAAAAAAAACATTTGAAAAGATAAAAGTAGTTTTCCACCGCGGTCTGGAGCAGGGTTCAAGCCAGTTAGGGCTCCAGAGTAAGAAACCTCCTCACAATCCGAGCCGTATCGAGGAGTACTGCCTTCTGTATCAGGACCTTTACCCAACTGCGTAACGCCAGCTTCGACGGATGGTCGTCGAAGCTTTTGGCCATGAAGCCATTGGCCGTAACGACAATCGGCACAATGACAACCGAGTCCACATTCCACATGTCGACAACCTCGTGTGGTAAGTCGCGATACTTGATTTGCTTCTCTTTCTCAACTTTCACGAGGTTTTCGTCAAGCGGGATAGTAACATCGATTATTCATTGAGCGGCGCGCTAATCGGTCTATCACCACTGTGTCAGGTATATAGGCAACAATAGTCGTATCAGTGATGATAGACCGATCCCAGTACAACATAACATGGTCTTTTCGAGATCTTTGTCGGGCACATACTTGTTATACGGTACCTCAGAATCCACAAGTTTGTATTTCAAAGCAAGTTGCTGATGGATAATCCTGGCTACTTGGTTGTGCCAGTGCAAGTACTCGCCATTGAGCTCCTTGCCTTTCCATACTTCCTTACGGTTATCACAGGTTTGCACCAGTTCTCTTTAGCCATGGTCTCGGTGCATACCCACAACGGCTTTGAGAAAATATTCTCTGAGACTGCACATCTCGTGGTTGTGGAGAATCTTAGCATTTAAGAAGCCTCGATTTCCACACTTCCGCGGTCTCATCTCCGATTATATTATTATTATACAAATAAATAAATTCGTTTTCGATTCGGATTTAAATTCTGCACAATATTTTTTGTTGTATTGTTACTGATAGCTACAATTTGCTATATAATATTCCTGTGGGATCGGATGGTGAAATGAAATAGTTTCGTAAGTGAAAACTTCTGTATTTTCGTATTTAACGCAATGTTTTTTCTATCTCTCCTCCCTTTTCCTCTTATACACCTTTCAACATTCATTCACTCAACATTCATTTCACATTCCCTGATGCAAGAACGAAGGATTTTATCAAGCAGTAATGTTTGACAAAATCCTGCGTTCTTGAAACATGCCCAGCAATATCTAAGAAGTTGCTCACAAAAAACAAATTATATATTTTTTGTCCCCCATGGGATTGCAGTCAGGGCGGGACTCGCAGATGTGCTCAATCACTTGACCACATTGTCTCGGCGCAGTAAAAAATACTCGCACTACATCCTCCGAAATGTGAGGCGAGAGTGCGAGACTACCCGCTACCCGCTACCCGCTCCCCGCACGGTCGCTACGGGCCCGGCGCGCCGACCGCATGTTGATACGGACCTCGTGAGTAACTGTAATGGTCCACTACTTCAAATATAAATGAGCTGCTATTTGGTTTAGTTCGAGTTTCAACGATAAAATTTTCCGATAAATTCGTAAAGTTTTGTAGATTGGCGCAGGCGAATGTGCCACTAATATTATATGACTGAATTCATACAAACTGTAAGTACCTCGTCTGGTTCCTAATATTATGAGGTTTCGATTTGGGATCGTGAAAAAGTGTCGATAAATTTGGGAAGTGCATAAAGTAACGAAGATTACCTGTATGGCTGAAAAGGGCTAAGAAAAACTTGACATTTTGGCAGTTGATGCATTTTATGATGAAAACATCCACTAAGGAAGAATTTTTCGAAATTCCACCCCTAAAGGGGTATGAGCGGTTGTATAGGAAACCGTAATGTTCAATGTTAGAAGCATCAAATGGTTAAAAATAAATAAGAACGTATACCGGCTCTTTTGAAAATATATCCTCTAAGAGATGGTATAAATTTCGTTATAATTGGTTTTTCACAACAACCCCCAAAAGACGATTTATGGGGTGTTAAAGTTTATATGGAAGAATCTCATTCCTTGAGTTATAAATAATAAATAATGTCATCATTAGTTTTTCAAAACTACTTACCTACCGGTTTAGGGGATTACGGGGTATACGGTTTAGGGGGTGCTTAAGTTTGAATGGAAGAATTGGAACCCTCTGTAGCATGGTGTAGACTGTAAGTAACTTACTGTTCAAGGTCCTAATTATTTTACAGAGTTATTACTCACTGAAGCTCACGGTCTACAGTCCGAGCGAAGGAACAGGTACAAAAAACAATAAGTAGATGGCGNTGAACCCTCTGTAGCATGGTGTAAGTAACTTACTGTTCAAGGTCCTAATTATTTTACAGAGTTATTACGCACTGAAGCTCACGGTCTACAGTCCGAGCGAAGGAACAGGTACAAAAAACAATAAGTAGATGGCGCAAAAGGCAATTTGTTTCAGAACGGTCGGCATTTACGAAGAGTGCCGATCCGCTGCGATTACCAAAAACAATAAAATAATAAATGCGATGGAACTATATCTGCCGCCTCTTCCCAACTATATTGGGGTCAGTATTCAGTCAATCGGCCATCATTTTGTTGTTTATAAATCCATCTCGATGATTCTTTTTGTTTTGGGTTCAGTTGTAGCTATATCGCATTTGTATAAATTATACGGACGAAACGATTAAACTCCTTAACGGCAAATAGCGCAAATGTGTAGACTGCCAGATTATGGGTATATGTGATGTCAATTTAGTTGTGGGGTATCACTATTAAAAGTCAATTCAATCCACTTCCTAATAAAAACACTTCAAAATATTTAATAACTTTAATTTCAAAAGTTTGTGTCACACGACGAAGAAATAAAACTAAAATAAACACCGACTTCCGATCTTTCGGTTGCATTTTGTTGTTATAAAAAAAGTTTTTTTCATAAACTACCCGATGGAGGGATTGGAGGGGCATTTCATTTTGTAAAGGAAAGTACTAAATTCACGCGGACGAAGTCGCGGGCGAAGTGCTAGTAGAGGTGTATGTGTCACCGGAAAATTGACCCCGTAAGATTGTAATAAATCTTTATTCGATTATAATTATGAAAAAATCGTTTTGTATACAATAAATCCCAGCAAAATTCATTAGTGTCCAATATCTCCGTGTCTCATTCAGAAAAAAAGTTTACAATTTCACGCGATATTTTTCAATTTTACGGCGTTTGCAATTTTCCGGTGACATATGCAAGAAGATACGCTGGCGGCTGCACCGACTGATACATTGGGGTGACGGTAGTAAAATGATAATTTGTAGATTTTGGGGTTGACTCTGTTTTGTTCACACTTTTGTTTTTTTTTAAGAATGGGAAGTCATCAAATGACTTCTTCCGCTCTGGGTGGAGCGGAAGGGCAGACTCTTACCTACTGACTAAAACCCATCCGTGTTCCTTCTAAAGCCCTTTGCGTTCCAGGGCCGCGGTGACTCTTTCGAACAAATTCCGCAACGTTTTGTTCACGCTACGTTTTGTTCTTTGCTAATTGAAATATTTTAACCCTTTCATTTATATGTTGGACGCCTTTTAGCATATCATTAGCAATATTGAAGTTAGCTTTTGTCACAAAATAATTTAATGGCGGACGATCATGAATGTATTATTGGTAAAGAGATGCACAATATCACCGGTAGCGGTATGTAAGCGGCTTACAGGCGGTCGCGCGTAGATCGGTACATTAGGACACGTTACGTTATTGGGACACTGGCATTGTGCCGCGCCTACAGGCGGCACTTCGGCGCATTAGTCGCTCACAGCCGCTAATTGATACAATATCCAGATCACATCCATCACCATCGTCTGTAAGTACTATAGGCACGTACATAAGCACGAGTATTTACTACAGGCGCCGACCTCACTGAAAGCGGATGGCTCTAAAAGTAGGTCCGTATTTATAGATAAACGTAGCTAGGTAGGTAGGTATCCCATAGTGAAGCGGAATCGATTGACGATTGGGTTAACGGATACGTACCTACTATCAAATATTTAACTCTATAAACTGTGCAGTCTAGCTGTCGATTTGTTGTTAGTGTTAGTTCTTGAGGTTCTCGTTTATTTTTTATTTTTATATTAGTTTAGGTATAAGCATCTGACAGCGGCCTCGCCCACGTGACTGTCGGAAATCATTTTAAGAGAACATACCTACTCCCTGAACAAAACGTAGCCTACGTGCTATTCTAGACTATAATATAATGCATCTCAGCGCCAAACTTGCAGATCCTTTGAGCCGTTCCCGCGTGGTTGAGTAACAAACATCCATCCAATCAAACGGTCGCATTTATAACAGTAGTAAGATTGTTGAAGGCGTTTCGTTTCATCTCGATAAAGTTGTTGCGGCAACAAGTTTCAGTAAGTTAACTAGAGAAGATAACTTAAGTTTCCAGCGTCATTATTACCATGCACAAAATAAGAAAACATCTTCATGTACCTATTTATTGGATCTGCCTGTATAGTTCAAAATATTTGGTTTTGCTAATATTAGCTACGAGACAAGATATAAATATTATCTACCGGGTTGGCAAATTAATATTATGTAGGTTAACAATGTCTCCTAAAAATGAAAAAAATAAATCTGTAGAACTTTTCAGTTGGCGCTACGAATCTTATGAGTATGACACAAAATATTGAAAACTCTTTGTTAGACGATGCACTTATATTTTCCGTGAAAACAGCGGTCAACACGGACTTCTTTCCCGTCCGGGACCCCGCTGACTCACGACGAGACAGGAACGAGTCGTGTCGGCCGACACTCGCGTTCTCATCGTTTGCAGATAATTAAGCAGTAATTAAGTCCGCGTCCGACTTCTCCGAGCTCAGCGGAAAAGTCACAAGATAGAGAGATAATACTTTGATCTACGAAGTATGATCTCTCTATCTTGTGACTTGTGCCGGCAAAAGGTCCTTCGAAGTATAATCGCACTTTATGAACTACAACAAGTAGATAGTTTTAAATCCTCATGATGGTCATTTCCATCAAAATGTAGGCGAATCATGAGCACAATACCAAAGGTATAATACCACATAATAGACATTGGTATTTCTGTTTTTGTGTTCAGTGATTAAAACGCATTCATTTGCGCCTTTAATGTACATGCTAGTTTCCTTATGGTCATCGTTGCGAGTGTCCCTTCTCACTGTGCGGCCCGCACAACGCCCGCACGTGTAGCTCGCACACCCCGCACGGGCCCGCACGGCGAGGCGCGAACACAAACACGGTGACTTATCGTCGCCGGCGCGTTATTAATGTCTTAGCGGCGCACACTTCGTTCCACTTATCGCGCCCTCCGCCCTCCGCCCTCTCGACTCGCGCCCAACTTAATAGTTCCAAGACAGCTAACCTTGTTGTGTTCTCAAATTAGTTTACCTGTATCACATTTGTCTGTTACTCTATTTTCTAAGAGTACTTTACACCCTTTCTACATTAGCGGATGTTAAGACGTATTTATGTGTTTATTCTGTAACTAGCACTTCGCTCGCGACTTCGTCCACTTTAAAGGGCAGTTTTGGAAAATCCACAAACAAAAAATCAGCGCAAATGTTGCTTTTTTAATTCACTTTGGCCAGTATTCGTACCAAGTTTTAAGTATATTCGCCAAGAAATAAGTTTTTTCATACAAACTTCCTACCCCTATTACAACCCTTTACGGGGAGAATTTCCTAAAATCCTTTCTTAACTGACGTCTCCTATTCATAATCTACCTGCGTGCCAAATTTCAACTTCATAGATCCAGTAGTTTCTGAGATTTCGTGAATAAAACCTTTCGCGTTTATTTACGTAACTGTAACTTTTCAACGAAAGGTTCCATTTGAAATATTTAAAGTATAATTTACATGTA
>NDFZ01002179.1:0-16854 GCA_002192655.3 Mamestra configurata
TTTTTTTTTATGAGTGTGCAATCCTACTTTCTGTTCCCACCTGAATTTCAACCCTATAATCTTAACCTAAAGTATAATTTCCAGTGGCAAAAAATGCTTGGGATTAATTTGCGGCGTCTATGTCGTCGTTGCTAACCGCCCGTCTGTTCCCTCGGTTTCATATATCAGATAACCACTCGATCTAAGTTGTGCATTACTCATATTGTTAATAGGTTCTTTGTTGGGTGCGATAGGTGAAGTGTATTGTTTCTGGTCAGTCTCCCAGTTGCGATGGGAGATGTCCTATTGCTGAATCAAATTGATGATTGCAACACTTTTGTTTTTGTTTAATAGACTTTGTAATTTATCTCTTTTGTGTATGTAATTGAATGGCTGTGGTGTCCGGAGTTGTTTTGACGTTATCATTTGATTTTTAACAAGATAGGTATTTTTGTAGCTGTTGTAGACTTCAGTTTTTCTCAATTTAAGTTATTTGTGCCAAAGTTATTGACAGTTTGGTATCGAGGTGAATCTAAAAACATAATTCGAATTGTGTAAAACAAATGTAGGTATGTAGAACGAATCAAAAGCAACGATATCTCTGTTTTCAGTAACATTAAATAAAAATGAAAATTGTAAATAAATACAGGATTAGAACCAACCATTAAGCAGTGTTTCCATTAATTTTAATGCAGACCGCCGACATTACGGGACAAAGGGCAATAGAGACTCCTAAACATTAAACGTATTCAATAATAAAAATCATCGCATGCGATTTCAAATAAACGATTCCCAAAGGATACTTCATAATTTTATTAAACTTACCAACAGACCGTTATAGCAAATTTAATTAAAAACCTGATGATACAAAACGCGATATCCTGAACAGTTACTCCGGCAAACATGATCAAAAAACAATTACAAATAAAAATAAAAAAGAATACAATCGAGACACTCCACTCGTTCCGCTGTTCGAATTTATAAGTGTATTGAAAAAAAAAAAGAATCGAAACTGGTTGTAATGTACGTGATTTCGCATTTTAATTCGTCTGTAATGTTGGGACATCTCCCTTTTTAAATGTTTATTGCGTATTTTTTTTCTTCGCGCATTATTAAGCTGGAGGGCGCACGTACGCTTGCATATCTACGCGCACTTTGCATCGGATCTCACAGGCGCAAGATATAACATAAAGTTTATACTATTGTGTTATTATTTGATCGATGCGTGGCTGTCGTAAACTGTTTTGAATATTCATACTTAGTTAATTGGATTTCTGTTATTAAGATCGTAAAAGTTATGTGTATTATCTTCTGGAATTTTTGTGATGTTTATATAATGTGTTGATCGTGTTTTAGCACCCGAGTCTTATGCGTTCTCTTGGTAACAGCTGCAAGAAGTATCGATATGCAAAGTCAAGCTGTGCTTTTTGCTTTTTTTTCTTCTTGGGAAGTTGCAATTCATCACACATAGACACATATCTATTCGTAGGAGACATTATACCATTGTTTTTGATGAGATGACTTGTGCTACGTTTGGATACACATGTGAAAAGTTATTCTAACTTTTCTTGCAAGGAAAATCGAAATTTGGAAGCAACTTTCAGTGCGAAAAGGAGCCTTTGCTGAATTTGGATTATTCTGTTTATGTGAGGTCAATTCATGTTTCTCTAGTAATAAATACTTAGATTTATGTGTGGAGGGTTTAATTTAATTTTATGTAAGTTATGTCACCCATATCTATGCCCTGCCGACCTACTATGATGTGCTAATGCCATCCAATTCCGATGATGTAAACGGGATAGTGCTATTCGCTATGNTATTTTATGTAAGTTATGTCACCCATATCTATGCCCTGCCGACCTACTATGACGTGCTAATGCCATCCAATTCCGATGATGTAAACGGGATAGTGCTATTCGCTATGTATAGCTCTGTCTCTCTCTTAGAGCGGAATTTGATAATCGTTTTAAGATTTTATAGTAGGGCCCCAGAATGTTGTACTTAGCTTTTTGAACTTAGGAGACGTTTGAAACTTGTTGCGGACAAAATGACCTATTAACGGAACCCATTCAAGATTGTCCATAGATAAATTGTTAAACACATTGATGTATAGGCATTCTCATTCTTAGCTTCGTAAGATTGAAAATATCGCGCGAAATTGTAAAGTATTTTTAAGACACGGATAATTTTGAAACTATTGAATTTGGATGGGATTTATTGTTTACAAATAGATTTTTTATTCGTTGAAACTTATTGTGTAAAATTCTAAGATGTAAGTTTTCATATTTTTTCATTGTAATTTACCTTTTTTATATTGTTCCCATAGCGGTTTTCGCGTATAGATAGTGCATGAAGCGCTCTTCTTCAAGTGATTAAGCGCTTGAACCTAAGTGTGGCGTGATTTCTTCAAAATGTACCTAATAGTGTACTCACTGTTGAAGAGACAAAAAAATATATATGTCGAGAAATTATAATATAATAAAGATTTACTACAATCTTACGAAGTATGCAATTTTCCGGTGACGTATATAACAAATTTTTAGTCTTCTTATTAAATAAGACTAAAAAAATATTTTCTTCTGAAGTAAACTCTCCCTAATATATTAAGTTTGCAACCGTTTACAAATTAAATGTTTGTTGGTGTGAATAAATATATAAAATTTATCAATATCTGTAAGCACAAAGTAAACTGTCATAAAAATTAAATCGATTGCATTAATAGACGCCATTTTAATTTTATTGCTCTACGTGTAATATCTTGTTTACTTATTAACATTGTCAAAGATTTTATTGTTAGATATGCTCACTTCAAAACCAATAGGTATTGGTTTAGGATCTACAATAATAAATTTTACCTTAATTAAAAATAATTGTAACAAATTTTTTTTTTACTTTTTCAGGAAAAACTTTTTGAAAAAAAACGTTTAATTTTTTTTACGATATCTTTAATTATTTTGTCAAATTGTATTTGTGTTATTGTAAAATATTAAGCACCAGAATTATAAGGGACGAATCTCTCATATCTTAAAATAAAAGAAAAACTAATTCGACTACTTAACACTGGCACTTCACAGAAACCATTTAAAGTTCGAATAACAGAACGCGCAGATTCCATGGCAACAGCATTCCATAATTAAAACCAAATTCGTGCATTAGACGCCCAGAATCATGTGCTAATTGCGCAGGGCTACCAACAGTCGCGACGCGAGCCTGACAAACGACTTTGATCAATCACGTCCGTCCTCCGTGGTAGCCCTGGCCACGGCTGCGACGCGGACGCCGAGATTTATATTTGTAGCAACCCTAGCTTCCGAGGCGCTACACCGTATTTACCGCTGTCAATATTAATTTTGATGCAATTTTGAACTTTATACTCTTTTGTTTTAACGTTTTGTTTCATGGTGGGATCTTTTGCAAAGTTTCTAGATAACCATTTGGTGAGAATCCGATGGGTTTATGCGTAGGATATTGTTTTATGACGTGAGAAGTGCTGTGTAATCTAATGTTATTTGTTGAGCTTATGGTCCGAAGAAGAAATATCTCACTTGTGTACTTAGGTATGTGTTTATCAGTAAGGAGTTGGTACACCTATCATTTGAAAGCTTCGAGTTATTTTTTTTATTATTAGTGATCTACTTGCGTTTGACGACGTTTTACCTGATGGAATGTGATGATGTGGTTGACAATGGAGCACGATTATCTAGAAGTAAGCTATTCATTGTTGACTTAAAGGCCCCCAGGTTTTAGCAAACGGGAAACACTCTGGCAAGGAATAAACTGGCTCCTAAATGTTAGCTTTTTTTTTAACGATGGGAAATGATTAAATGACCTTTTCCGCTCTAGTTGGAGCGGAAGGACTTGTCAGATTCTTACTGACTAAAACCCATCCGTGTTCCTACGAAAGCCCTTTGCTTTCCAGGGCCGCGGTGACTCTTTCGAACAAATTCCGCAACCCTGCCGGGCTCTTGGCAGCTTAGAATTAAAATTGCTAAACCATAAACAAACGTAGAAATTTTGAATGGATGGAATGCTCTGAAATTTTCATTCATCATTATGATCGTCTCATGTTTGATTTTGTTTTCAATTCAATTCTTGTTTTTCATCGAATCAGATCGATTTCAATGTTAATGAAATTAATCCATTTTTACTTTTCTTGCACCCATCTCATGATCGTTTGTTTGCATCGTTGATTATTTTTATATGATGCGATTGCTTCATTTGAAATCATTTTAAATTAACGTTGTATTTTTTTTACATTTTCTTTTAAATTATCCTTTTACCTACACACTTTATTTGGGAAATGCATCGTAAATGCAAAATGAGATACATGATAAATATGTACATTGTATGTATGAAAGCAAGGAAAATAATAACCTGAAGAAGTAAGCAAAAGGTCCGGATTGAAGCTATAATTTAAATTTGACTTTGATAAATCAGAACGCGAAAGTGAAATAAATATTATACAAATTCTGGTCACCCTACATTGTTTTCATAGGATGCATTTAATTTTTATTTATTGCAAACCAACAACGTTTTAGCAAACACAACAGCATCACACTGGAGCCTAATTTCATAAGTGTCGGTGAAAGGGTTATTATATCTATCATCACAGACACACACACTACATCCAGTACTATAATAAGAGATACGCTTTCTGTCTTCTGCGCAGACTTTGAACTCTGAATAAGAAAAATCCATCACACCGACATATTAGGTTTGTGTAAAAAAGTCTGCGCAGAGAAAAGTCTGTGTCGTGTGGACCCACTAGAACCTTTAGGGCAATAGAGAAAACACGCGTGACGTTATGTTTACAAGATCAAATAAAACTGCTCCAAAAAATAAGGAAGCCCACAAACGAGACGACGCGACGTCCCGAACACAGAATACCCTCATAACTTATTTAATCAGGCGCAACTTATTTCCATAGTAATACATTTTACCTTGGGTAAGCGACAAAATTTAAAACCGCATAATGATACCGAAAAAACGGTCTCAACGTTTTCACTATAACTTTTGTAATTTACAAGCCAATTAAAATAAAAAATGGGATGCACCCCACCGCCACCCCTTTAATTATGATTTTTTGCATTTTTTAATGATAATAAATTCGTTTGACTGCAGTGCCATCCGTTGTTCTACATGGGATACGTATTATTTTGTCTTATTATAATTTTTATTATGTATTGATGTGTTTTCTCAAGTTTTTTTAAGGATGATACTCGTACCTACTTAAGATGACTTAGAATGAATTTAGACATAGTTCATCACCCAACAATTCACAAAACAAGATTAAATATCCTAAATATGTGACATCTTAAAAAAAAACATGCTAAACTTAGACAAATGTTTATCATCAATGGTTGTACAAGTTTCCGACTCAAATAGTGAGTTCAAACGCTGGCGGCGAGGGGTCAACGTAAAATGGTTTATAAAAGAAAGACCAAACGTCCAAGGGAATGGGGGATCTTTTTTGTAGCAACCTTGGCAATGGGCCGAGGAAACTAAAGAAAGATAGATTTATAGAAGTTGATGTAGGTTGGTTTGTAGATTTTATTGAGAATTTTGATGAAGAAGCTACAAAGGTTAGTGATAATTTCTTGACTTTTTTTGCAAAATCAGGTCAGTGTATGATCAAGGAAAGATAGATATTCTTTAACCGAAATAGTTAAATGTCTCTAAATAAAGTTGAGAGAATAAATATCTAAACAAATCAAGTTAAAAGGACCTAAGGATCATTTACGCAAACANTATGAAGAAGCTACAAAGGTTAGTGATAATTTCTTGACTTTTTTTGCAAAATCAGGTCAGTGTATGATCAAGGAAAGATAGAGATTCTTTAACCGAAATAGTTAAATGTCTCTAAATGAAGTTGAGAGAATAAATATCTAAACAAATCAAGTTAAAAGGACCTAAGGATCATTTACGCAAACACTTAATGTTTTCTTAACAAACAAGCACAACCTGTTGCGATTTTATTTTGATAAAAGCGACATGGACACATGGAATATTCGTGTGTGCCATCAAATCATACGAATGATTAATTACGGCGACCCGGTGTTAGTAGTGTTAAATATGCAGTCGTTTTTTTTCCATCAGAAGTGGGATATTTAGCACATTTTTGTTTGCACTTGTTTAAGAATTTTGTGTGGATATGTTGATATAATATAGTAAATAATATAAAAATAAAATTTGTTTGTTTATAAATGAGTTTTTCTTTTAAAAAAAATAGCTTGTGAGTCTCATACCATGCGTCAGCAAATCATTCAGGCTTCATTTCAAAAAACCGATTGTGGCGGATTGATGCACTAGAAAAATATTAATTGAAGCTAAAAAACAAGTTATGGTGCACTCCCATACCTGCTCAAAGGAAGTAGATACAAATTGAACGGCAGCCGACGTGGCCGCGAGCGTACCTCACAAAAAGCCCAATGGTTAATGAAAAAACTACACGCAGTCAATATTTGATGAGAGCCAATTTAAATGTTCGTCCACTTGTAGACATCGCATAGTTCGATTCTGGTGAGCACCGCTCCGCACGGCCCATGTGTGGGGGCGCCGCGCCCCCGTCGATTTCCCGAAAAAAAGAAAAAAGGAAGAAAAAAATAAAATGGCGTGCGCGCCTGCGTCTGTGTGCGTGAAAAAAATGCAGATATAATGCAAGTAATAATAATAATAATAGGCGATCGGCGGCCGCGCGCGCCACCCCTTCACCACCCAATTTTCATTCAAATGTGCTCGGCGATTTTTTTAAACTATTTTTTTCACCGCCAATATTTTTTCGGGATTTTCCATTAGCAATGCGACTGTCCGAATAGTTCGTGTTGTCCGGTGAATAAGTGCTTTGTCCGGTCTTTTTGTGCAATGCTCGCTTAGATAGTAGATTTCATTAAAAGTTAAACAGAGCAAGCGGTCTCAGTATTATTGTTTCATAACACACATTAGTTTTAATGCAATTCTCGGTCATTGTGACGAGACTAGGACAGTAATTAAACTGAAACTCACAATATTGTACTAAATAACGCTGCGATCTGACGTCATTCACCAATATTTAGCTAAGCAGTAACAATTCAGTGGATATTAAGAAGTAAGAAAACAACAAATATTCTTAAGACGTAGTACTACTAGGTAAGTTCATATTCCCAAAGTTCGCAGAAGTCGTGCGAAGAAAGCAAGAACCAAAGAATCAACAAAGTTATTAGAAAAGATTACTAGCGTACACACTGTCTTTCCGTACTTAGTGAATGAAAATAAAAGTCATTCTAGCTACCGGCGTTTAGCTCTACCGCCTAACTAGCATTAACAGCTTTACAGTCACGTTTATAGAGCTCAATTTTGATCAAAAGCCAATAATGTGGTTCCACTAAGTCCACGTGTACGGGCCAAAAGTTGCCAATCGAGTTTTGTTCAAAATTCGCTACATACAAAATATACGGTTTGTCCGAATTTCGACATGTGCGATTATTAATTTAGCACGAACAGAGAGTAAAAATTAAAAATTATACCGAACACGCGAAACGGAATAGAAGAGTAAAAGCGTGCGTTTCCACGACACACGACATGACGCCGCGGCGACGCGACGGACGCTTACGACATGACATTCAATTTAAACTCGGACGGAGCACGCGTTCAATAATTAACATAATGTACTTTTTCTCCGTTTTTTCACTTCCCGTTTGACACTCCATCACTCATGGAAATTCCATTTTCAATGCTGCTATATGAGGGGTGGGGCGAGAGGGGTGGTCTTTGCATCCGCGCAATGGACATGGTGGTTTTGGGGGAGAGAGGGGTGGACGAAAAAAAGATTGTTAAAAAGGCTGGCCCCACCGCGGCGGTGTGTGAGTGCGTGTGGGTAAAAAAGCGCTCACTAATCGATACTATAGATTCTGAGGCAAGTAGGTTGCGGCAGTCAGAGCAGATTGCTCGGCGTCGGATCGTATGGCGATTTTTTCGCGGGGGCACTAACAAAGCGATGAATGTTTAGTCTTTGCGAGGACCTTTTGAGCCTGGGGATGTCGTCGTCTTTTTGGTGAGCCGAGCGGCCACTTGAGGACCGAGCGCGTTTATTCACACTCAACTTTGTCGACGTTTTCAATTCAAAGGCCACGTGTTGGTTAAGTAGCAGTGGTGAGCTTGACAGTCTTGTTTTTGGCGTCCAGAGTGGGACTTGGAGCTGTCGGAATGAAAATAAATTAGCGGAACATTTTGGGATTGGATTTCCCTTTAATAGAGACTAAAGCAACAGTTGTTTCAACAGATTGCTTGATTAGAAAAGTTACAACACATTTTCTCAAACAAAACTCTACATCCCATGAAAACAGCCATTTTATTTGTATTGTGTTGCCAGTGCGCCCCACCGACTAGCCACTACTAACCTCGTCATAGGGCTGCTACTAAATGCATTTTATTTGTTTTCCATCACTTTATTTTCTACATAACTGTTTTATTTTTATTTTATTCCCAAACAAACTTGTATCACTTCTAAAATTAAGTAATTTTAGGGGTGATACAAACGTACATCCATCCATTCCATCGAGTCCATAATAGGACGTGTGAGAAAAGCATCCTAGAACTCACCCCATTCTGTTGACGGGTCATACGAGTATCAATGAATGTCACTTCAAGAAGTAACCAATACCGTCTTACACAAAGTATGTAAGTTTCATGCTTGTCCTAAATTAAGTACTCCACTCCACTTTATCTTACGTTTTTACACGTGTTGCAAGGAGCACTTATTTCAGTTAATGACACTTCGGTAATCTATAATATATCGTCCTATAAATCAGGTGAGAAGTAAAACAGAAATCAATGACATGGAACTCACTCTGTTTTTCCCATATTTTTCTCTTAATATTCGCCTTAAAAAAGGAATACCTAACTCCACTTGGTCATAATCTCACGTGTTATTGAGCGGACTTACCTTATTTTTGTGGTTGCAAGATAAATAAGCGCTTATCAATTTAGAGTAGTTTAGAGGGTAACCCTTCAAAATGTGACCCAAATTAGTTACAAAATAAAACAAAGTCCTCCACTCGTCTTAATCTCGTGTCCTACACAAAGCACGCGTTATAAAGAGGACTTATCTCATTCTTGAGGTTGATGGGCTCTTATTAATTGTACACCTTACTTATTTTACATAAACATTACGTATAAAATTTATTATCGTATTTCTTCCCGTAACTTTGTCCTAAATGAAGTACAAAGTAAAACAAAGTCCTCCACTCGTCTTAATCTCGTGTCCTACATAAAGCACGCGTTATAAAGAGGACTCACCTCATTCTTGAGGTTGATGGGCTCTTGCTGCGGCCGGGGCGGCGAGTGCCGTCCCACCTCCGCGCCCTCCAGCATATCAGCCTCGCATCCCGACTCGTCTGTGGGCAAGATAAGTAAACATAAAATAATTATTTGAAAAAGAACCGATGAAACCTTTTGCAGGTCTGCTGGAAGAATTTTCTAAAGAAATAAGCAGTTTGCCTAGTATAATATTTTTTATTACTGTTTGTCTGTATATATATGAATTTATGAAATAAAAAATCAAATTACTCTTAACAAAACAAATTTGTAAATAGCATCTGGCTTTTGCAAATTTAATAGTGGACATGATTTCTGATTTGAGACTTTGATAAGTTACATTACATTTAAAATTTAACCTTCAATAAATTAAGTTTAGCTTTCTACTGCCATAAAACACATTATCTCTATTTGTACTATTCAGATAAGGTCTACAAAGAAAATTGGGACAGTTAGCTCTAAGTTTTTACCTAAAATTTTCCCCAACCGTCATTGAAACCACGTCAACTCCTAAACATGTATTCGTTACATCATTCTACAAAGCCACATCACTACTAACAAATAAAAAAAAACAAAAGTACTACCTACTTTCCTTACCCTAAAAAGCTCCTAACCTTCTAAAAACTCTCTCCAGACAGTAAACACGACCTACACCAATCGGACGACACAAATAGGTCAAGACACGTTCTCCCGACTCCTTTGTTCCCTCTTTCGCTCGCATTCCATGTATTTACACGATTATCAACCTTAGGATGTTACCAACAAGGTAGTGTTTGAAATGTGTTGGATGTAGGAAGAAGAAAAAGTGTATCAGCTGTTTGGTATCGCGAGTCAATTGAAGGACGGATTATTATGGCGTTGGGAAGAATGGTTTGTTTGTTGCTTTAGGGCTAGCGCGTTCTTTTTTTTATTTTGTTTGTTGGTTTAAGGAGTTAAATTGTTGTTTTTAGGTCTTTTTCTACGCTAGATTTCTAGAAAATGTTAGAAACTGGATCCTTATCTTTATCGGACTACTTAAGATAGGCAGAAATATTTTTCAATTTCTATAGAAACTTAAAATTGCTCTCTCTTTCACTTTAAACTTCTTATCGAAAATGTTAGCAGCTAACTTATTAGATCTAGGTATTTTGCGTATGCGTACCAAACTACCAAGTTTCATTCAAATCGTTTTATTCAATTCCAAGAATAATTACTAGTTTGTATGAAATACCGTGAGGTGTAATCGCTCTTATGCTTTATCGGCTCCATAACATTGATATCTTGTGCCAGTTTAAAAAAAGACTCATACCGTTCTAATTTTGAATTAGTGACGTTTCCATTGACTGCTCAAATGTGTTACTAGGATTTCTGTTCATATTTTGTTTACATGTCAGTTCTGTGATAGTAAAAATTGTATCTTTCTTTCATTCTTTCTTGATTGTATTTGATCAGCAAGTCTTCACTTATTTACTGCAAGTAGACCTAAACAGGAGTAAATTCCGATCATAAGATATGTTGATCCTGTATCTTATGGGTATAATACCGTGTGCCGAGGTAGGTAACATAGTACCGATTATGTACAAGCGGCTTTAGAGTTAGGTGGGTAACTAATAATGCACCAATACCGGTTTACAAATCCTTTTATTGGGTCTGGTAGGTAAATTAGTATTGCTAATACTTTCGTTATTTGTGATAATATGTGTATTAAGAGACATTCTTTGGTGCGAAATAGATGACTTAGTGAGTTTTCTAGTGGTAGTCACTGTCGATTATGACTTTCAGGAATTGCTTAGGAATAGAAAGTCTGGCAGTCAACGATTGGAACACCATTCGTTCCAAAAGTTAAGATATTTTTAATTAAAATAAGGAACTTGAACTAGCGGGTTATGAAACAAAAATTCAATTGAAATAGTTGTTTCAGCCTTTCTGGGAATAGAGGAATTTGGTGCATCGACCCCAAGTTACACGGGATAAAAGCAGGAAGATGAGGATGTTGGGCGAAACGAGAAAGAACTGAAGAATTTCGAAAGCTATTTGAATTAACTGTAAAATGTTACTGTTAGGATGAAATTTCGAAATGTTTCATTTTCTTAACTTAAATAATTTAATTTTGAAAGACTTATCGAGTTTTAAATTTTTCTAAATGAATGTGCGCGATATGCAATGTGGAACCCTGGAGGAGCGGTGGCATGATGCTGAGTGAGCGTGTGTGATCCACCACCGTTCATTCGACGGCTACCACTTCTCAGTGCACAGGGTGTTGGAAAGCAGCAGATTCTGAAGTAATTTGTGCTTCATAGGGGTTATAGATGCAAGGCTTTCATTATCTCTCACATATGGATTCAGAGGAAAATAGAGTAAAGAAAAGATGGATGGAATGTATGTGGTGATATGAGAGAAACGGGAGTGAGTGACAGCGTAACGGTTGACACGGCAAATGGAAGAAAATAAATCTGTATTTCCGAACGCATACAGCCCTAATCTCTTCAAAATTAGAGTGAACAGGCTTGTTCAGGTCATCTATGACCTAGACAAGAGTCAAGAGCAAACTCATCTCAAATAAAAAAACATATTGCGACGACCACAAGTAACACGGGATAAGGGCTGGAAGATAAGCATGTTCTCTTACAGGCCCACTAAATATTGCATAAAACAAAATTAAGATTAGTGCTAAAATTACCAGCAGCGTTCATAATACCTGGAATGATCCAAGTAAATGTTTATGAAATTTCATACGTACACCGTATTGGACCGCAGAAGCTCTAATACTTGGAAATGCATTAGGGAACGATGAACAAATATCATTGCGGCAGTAAACTATAGATTCTGAGTAACGAATAATAGAATTTGAATGTGTAATACTGATTAAGCTGGGATTTGGTTATGGTTATTATGATCTAAGTTTAAATCAAATAGAAGTAAATTATTTATACGAATTACAGAAAGTAGTTCGAAATACCTATTAAATATTATGTTAATTTTGGAAGAAATAGGTATATGGCGTAGATGCAGAAGCCTGTGCAAACACAACCAAAATAATGAGAAAAGGGAAGAACAAAGACAAAGGATATGCTCAGCACGTTACTTATTTCCGATCAGTAAACTATTTACACAAATAAGAGTTAAGCCGACATTAATAAATTCAACAAAGAATAAGCAAGTCAAGTTTTGGAGTCAAATCTTTAGAAAACGAAGAATGCAATAAGTTTTGCTGGATGGCAACAATCTTGGGACAGTATTAGTCCAAGGTAACACGAATATTATTTGTACTAAGAAAGTTAATATAAAGACCGTACTATGCAATACGCATTATGTAATACCCTGTAATGATAACAATGTTCTAGGGAATAATAAATGTATTTCCGATCATATTTTCATACAATTCAATCATATTGACAGAATCCATCTACATTTCTGTATCACACACATCAATCCAGAATCCCTTCATCCATTCACCAGGATAGATACAAGAGAAAAATGTTCACAACCCCGCCTGTCGAACGCACGGCTTGTATTTAGTTAGCTTGTCTGTCGGTCACTAGTGCAGGTGGTGCTATATCCAAACTTATGGGTACTTATGTATATGTTGTGAGGGCTGCGAGGGTCGATGTGTGGCAGGAGGGTCCGGTCTGCGATTTATTTTGACTGAGAAAGTTGATGAAAGTGAGAGGATTTTGGGCTGCTGTGATTTAATATCTTTAGAGGTTTATGACTGCGGACGTGAAGGTTATGTTGCTCGACCTGCAATATGTACAAAGAAACAAACAACTCAACTTTCAAAACTGTCGAAGACAGTAGAATCTTTATTGTTGTTGTTTTCTAAAAGTCCACCTATTTATTCTGCTTGTCTCAGTGTAAATATATTTTTTTTGCTATTATTATCTCACAAGTATTGGAATAAAAGATTCTAACCCTATTTAATTCATTAATTCATTCTTCACTTCTTTCGCTTAGATCAATCAAATTGATAGTTATAGCTTGAAGAATGAGTTGGTTAAAATAGATAAAGTTTTCTTCGAAAGGATTTAGAATAAAACTTCATGTCCAGCAGGATGGTTTAACAAAGTAAAGATGAAGACTCAATTTTGCTATTTCGGAATTTCGGAACAGTATTTGGACAGATGAATATATCCATGCTATAGAGGCTGTACAACGAGCGACGTCTAGGCGACGTCCACATAATCACGATGCGGCGGCCCATCCTTTTGCCGTAGCTATTCCCTTAGCCGCCTCTTACGCAGCAAGTGAAAGGGTGGTCTTTACGTACGGCCACACGGCACACAAGAAACCTTTGAACGTAAGTAATAAACTTACGCACAAAGCTAGGCTTTGGGCACTAGTCTAAGGCTGACAAGTCACACCCAGGCTTACAAACAGAGTCCAGTGCTTGATTAAGAAGTGATTTAAGTCAACCCAAGAATTCTTGGACAATTTTTGCATGGATGATTTACTTTATTCTTATTCGTCATCAATTGTAAGTTACAAGCTGCAAGTAAAAAAACTTTTACAAACAAATTAGAAATTGCGAAAAAAAATCTTGATACAAACGAAAATGGTCCTAAACCACGTTACAAACTAAGACAAGACCAATCATTGTTCCACAAATAGCTGGCCGAGGCTAAGCAACACAGACCGATGCCAAAACCTAGCAGCCGTCGAATATGATTGCTCCTAATGCGGCGGACGAGGGAGGGGGTGAGGTTAGGCCGTAGGGTGTGTGGCACGGGCGTGCGGGGGGTGGGTTACTGCGTCGCGCCGTGTTCCTGACCGAGCAGTAAGTCTGGCTTAATCCTATCGGAAACGCGGGCCCCCATTGAAGATCGGCAAAGGCTCAGCACGAGGTACTAAAACGACGACATGTCTGAAGATTTCGAATATGTTGCGTATCATCGGCAGGACTTTGGGGAACGATGTGTCGATCTTTGATGTGAGTGTGGTGTATACGGTTTGGCTATTTTGAAGTTGGGTTTTGAAATTATTTGTTTGCAGATATTTTGAATTTGCACAATGGGACCTTTGTCTAGAACTAGAATGGGCGAGAACGAGAGGAGAAAACGAAATAATGTGTTTTATGAATACACTCCAAATATTCTTTTTTTAATTTATCCCCAGAAACTACCCCGTATAACCTATAACAGACATTCGCAAAAACAAACGAACCATTCTAATTTCAAACAATACCTTCAACCAAAAAAAAAAGAAACATTTATCCTCACACAACCCTGCAATCCACACCGAAACTTAACTTCGCAACAAGCAAGCACGCACTCAAAACCTTAGCCCAAAGCTGTCGACCTATCCCCCCATACGCTCTCTCGTACACCCGAGCTATGCATCTAGCAGGCAGAGGGGGACATTACAAATTAATAGCACAAAGACCGGCCACAGATCGCCTCTGCGAAAATTTACAGGCAGCAGACACTTATAGCAGTACACTATAAAGGCTAGCTTAACTAACTGTGCTGATATTAAGGCGATTTGTGATCTTCGTGTTTGTTCTTCATTTATTTAAGCTGTGCAAGCAGGCTTTTGTTCAAGAGGCGAGAGTGGTAGATCTGGTGCATGCTTGCGTAGCCTGCTTGCTAAGCATGATTTTGTTTAAGAGGCAAGTGTGGCAGATCAACTGCTTTAGTAGCTAGTTTTTCCTGCATTGTAGGAATGTTACAAATCAAAGGTCCCTACGTACATAAAGATCGGTTTTTGACATGTCTTTATGTACGTAGGGACCGTCGTAAGTTTATCATTGAATAGTGATGCTTTACTTCGCTTCGGATGGGTGCAATCTACTTGCCCAACTTCTACATTTTTCAAAACATATCAATGATTCTTTCATATGTCTTAATTAAGTTTTTGGTAGTTTAGAAGATCTAAGCGGTTACATATACCCGCCCTTGTTTCAATTAACAACATGCCAACACAACTAAATTCAGCTACTTTATATACATATATGTAATAAGAAAGTGAGGAAGTGAACAGTGCTGCTTGCTTTTCGCATGAGGACATATCCAGCTTACGTTGCATGATCTTTGGGAGTTTGCTTGTCATATTCATCTTCATCTTTTTCAAGTATCACTGGAAAAACTTTAGCTTCATAAGTATTGAGAACTCTTACAAGCTATTTTTCTTGTAAGTTTTCTAAAGTATAGACTTTCGTTTTGTGTAACAATAACATGACTCTTTAAATCTTCTTCTTCTTCTGAGAATTTTTAAAGTTGTTTATTTATTTTTAAAGCCATCTTCTAAATTTGAACCCATGAGAGCAAATTCTACCGGACTCTCCGGGTGCAGGTTCATTTTGCATATTATACATCTCAAAAGACAACCAACCACTAAACTATAGATAGAACTACGCACATACACAACCATGAACATAAGTAGCAATAAACCCAAGTCCGACAAGTAAGTGAGTCTCCACATTTAAGTGGATATGACTGTACACAACCTACAACTAGTTACGGTCCGTTACGGATGGTAGATTTTTAAATCGAGGTGTCATTTATACGTGTTATAAACCCGGTGTGAGGACTTGCATTATTGAGTATGGCTTGTTCCGTAGGGGACAAAGTTACTCGTCGAAATGAAACTATTTTTGCGATATGTCAAGGATTTTGTTCAATATTGTTACGGTTTATTTTGATGGGTAGCTGTCGTTTGTGGTTAGGGGTGGGAGTCAAATCGAATATTTAACTTCGGGGTAAAATATTTTTTTTAAGTCTTTTCTGATTAAACTTTTGAGGGGTATGCTAGGCCTAGCTCAATTCTGTCTCCTGCTTGAATGGAGGCAAGAGGAAATTATATTTTTTCCCGCTTTGCTTTTCTGATTAATTTCGTTACGGGATCCAAGACACGTAAATCGTTTCTACGGGACGCGTCGAGCTTTATAGACTCGGCGTTTTTTCTGGAGGTCGCTACTGTTGATTCTGGCTTTCAGGAGATGCAGTAGTAGGAAATCTGTGGCGGGCTTGCCCCATAACAAAAGCGGGTGTTGCAAATAAAGAACTAAGGAGATTTTAAAATTTTGAGCCAATTAAATTTCGTTAAATTTTGTAAACAAATGTATCTGTATCTGTGTTTTGGTTATGTTTATCATTCGTCTGGACGTCTATATGTCACCGACCTACGAGGAGGATGTAGGAGGCTACACGACTGGACTGATTTTGATTATTTTTATTGTATGTGATTCACAATTGGACCCGGNACTGGACTGATTTTGATTATTTTTATTGTATGTGATTCACAATTGGACCCGGTAGGTGGTGCTGCAAAAGACGAAAAGCCAACGTTCGGCCAGGACAATGCCTGTCAGGTACTTATGCT
This sequence comes from Mamestra configurata, assembly GCA_002192655.3. Classification (NCBI taxonomy): domain Eukaryota; kingdom Metazoa; phylum Arthropoda; class Insecta; order Lepidoptera; family Noctuidae; genus Mamestra; species Mamestra configurata. Next base: position 16,567 of record NDFZ01002179.1, read on the forward strand.
AATTGATTCATCTTCAGCTGCTAGTCTTATCTTCACTTGTGTGGTACATAATTGTACCGAAGTAGATCTTAGTTCCGAAAGTAGTAGGGAACTATATCACAAAAACTCGGCTATTAATTTGAAAGCTCTGAAAATACTTTTACGTTTGCCGTAATGTTAAATATTTTCCAATGAAACAGGATTTGATTAGTTCTAGAAGACTGGATACAATAAATTCGTTTTCATAAACCATAATTCGGTTGAAATGCAACTGAAATCGAATACATGAAACCCTTTTTGTCGCGACTT
>NDFZ01002182.1:0-16866 GCA_002192655.3 Mamestra configurata
GAAGCCAAGAAACAAGATACCAGTCTTTTTTATTTTATTTTAGCCTTTATTTATTTGGCACTAGTGGCCCGCCTCGGCTTCGCCCGGATGTATATATTTTTTTCAAAATTTTATTTTATAAGAACCTTCTCCTGACAATAACAAACACACCAAAAAAAGAATTAGCGAAATTTGTCCAGCCGTTCACGCGTGATGCCGTGACTAAGGGAAATAGGGATTCATTTTTATATATATAGATTTGTCTCCATGGACATGAGAGCCCCAACGTAACCTAAACTAAATTAAATCCTTAATTTATAAAAGAAAAAGGAAAGGGCAAGCGTCACTGGTTTGAAATTATATTTTCAACAATTGATTTTGCTGCGTCAGATGTTGGTTCTGCTAATATGCTTAGGAATGCGCCTTGATCGTATTTTTTTTATTAATTTTTTGCATCAATGCCTCCCTCCCATACCGGTACTTATCAGACTCTACAAGAATGTGTTGTACATCATCTAACTTATCACCAGAGATCGGAATAGGTAGACTATATTTACCTAATGTTCGTGGAAGTAAGTAACATACGAGTTGATAATACCTCCTGTAAAATCCCGGATTCATAAACATAACGATTGTATCCAGGGATTTAAGAAATTGCAAATTACTTATTACGCTTTGAATACATTTGAACAAAATTATAATATTGGAGAATCTTATTGTGTTTTTAAAGTTCCGTACCTAGTAAAACTGTTAAATTAAATAGCTTTGTTTTCGCACAACTCTTTCTTCTTTTGATTCTTCAAATCAATTATTTGTAAATATACTCAAAGTCCTGTTCTTATTATCTCGGGTTTTAATTGTCATGATTCCATTTGATTCAGGGATTTTACAGGAGATATTATCAACTTACTACTTACTTCCACGAACATTAGGTAAATATAGTCTACCTATTCCGATCTTTGCTTGTCACACAAATCACAATTTGGGGAATCAACCTTTTTCATTAAAAAACCAAACTTTGAAGAATGACCGGAGCGTAATCTATCTAATGTATCAATGTAGGGGACCAGTCTTGCGATTGAGGATTGTGTTACCCACCTACCCACTTTCCCACCACTGATCTCTAGAACCCAGCTATGGGTTGTGGAGGTCAAATAGGTAGTCGCTCTGTGTAAAATACTAGTATTCAGCTGCATCCGATTAGCCTGGAAGCCGATCTCTAGGCTAGGTAGTTTGATTGGTTGATTTGATTGGAGGTTATTCCTTCAGGTACTTATATAGGGTACTAGCTTTTTCTCGGAACTTCATACGCGCACATCCCATTGTTTCGTAGGAATTTCGCGAAATACTCTCTTAGTGCTCCCCTACACTCCCCAAGGAACCTACATGCCAAATATCAGCTTTCTACGACCAGTAGTTTCCGCTGTGAGTTATCTGTCAGTCACTCATCATCAGTTACGTAAGAATTATTTGAATATTAGCAAAAACCAAACCTACATCTATATCTAAACTAATATTACAAGGAGGAAAAATTTGTATTTTTGTATGTAACGAATAAACTGAAAAACTACTGGACCGATTTGATATTTTTTTCAGTAATGGATAGCTACATTATCAGCGAGTAATTTAAGCGGCTATATTTAATCCCCGTACTCCCACGGGAACGGGAACTACGCCGCTAGTGAATAATAATTTGAAAGAAGTTTCTAAAATAGTACTAAATTAATTATATATTTTAAAATATATAATTAATTTTTATAAGCGCCATCGCGCTTATTCACTATAAGTATAACTTTCATTAACAAGGCCCCTCTTTTCCATTGGGCACTCTGGGCATGTGTCCAGGGCCCCACTATTGATGGGGGCCCCCTAGTGCCTGTCAGAAGACCTACAGATAACTGATTTAATGTATTATTTTAAGAAAGTAAAACGAAAATAAAAGAATCTCACGCTTTCAATTGTCAGTACCTGGATGACCTGATGATGATTTGGTAAACGTTTTCTAAAAATGAAACCTAGCTAGATCGATTTATCGCCCCCGAAACCCCCTGCATACTAAATTTCATAAAAATCGTTGGAGCCGTTTCCGAGATACATATTATATATATACTTTTATACAAGAATTGCATTTAAACCCAGAAAATTGCCCGGTTCCTGTGGAATCCATAACGGAAGCAAAGGCTTCGGGGAAAAGCTTTTAAACTTTAAAATCAATTAAATTCTTCAAAACGCTACAAAGTTGAAGATAAAACTAGGCTGAACTGGTTTTTGTTCAAGTAAATATTGTACTCATATTTTAAATACTAAAGTAACTATAAATAAGCTCGCTGTCGACTGAAGGTGAGCCCAAAAGACTGGCGGCATTGCCAGGCTTCTATGGAAATGCTTATCCTCTGTCCAAGGTCACGTGCCAACTACTTAATAAAAAAATCAAAAGCTACATAAGATTGTACAAAAATATATGTACCTAAATATTCCTATAAATTACCTGCACTTTTCCTTCTTAGTTGGTCCAATGTCTGGAAATAATAGCAGTTCTAAAATCAAAGAAAAATAATGTTGAAAACGTCATTCGAAAAGCCCTAATATAAGTTGATCTACCCTGTATGTATAAACAGTTAAATGAAGGCTACTTACTGCTACATGTTTATTCTTTTCGTCTTGCAAAGCGTGGTCCGATGCCACCAATTTGCTGAAAATAAAATCTGTAGTTATACAACGTGTTACAGAATAAACGCAACACTATGGAACCACGCCAGAAATCGCGAAATAAAAAATCACCATCGGCTCAGCTCCCTCACCTGTGGAACGTTTGCCTGTAATGTAACATTTCAGATTCGATTTTACACATTGTATCAAGTTGCGCACTGCAATGCTCGGTCCTCTTCCCTCGCCAATGTAATGCTCGAATCTGTAACATTACAGGTTGCGAACTGTAATGCTCGGTTCTTCTACCTCACTGCAGTAATGCTCGACTCTGTAACGTCACATCACAGGCGAATGCTCCAAGTGGGGAGCACCTTTACGCGCACATAAATATATGAGGCATTTTTGCGCTCTCAGTGTTAGTCCCATAGTAAAAGTTGTTTACAATGATGAGTACAATGACCCATTTTCAGGTATTGCGTTTATTCTGTTACACGTTGTATATTTACGCCTAAAGATGGTTGTAGAAATAAACTTAAGGCTAGCCAGCTAAGCTTGAGTTTATTTGATAAACTTGGGTAAGAAATATTTAAAAAAACTATTGCTATTGTAAAAGACGAGCGACGCCTTTTGCGGCATAGCGATGCGTTTCGCGGTATAGCAATGCGTTTCGTGGCATCGTACTGCGCAACGCTAAATAACCGGCTTCTTCCAGCATCCTCGCGTCTTGTTTTGAGCTGGAGCCCTACTATAAAGTCCTAAAATGTCGATCAAGATTCCGCTCCAAGAGAGAGACGGAGCTATACATAGCGTATAGCACTATACCTTTTACATCGTCAGAATTGAATGGCATTAGATGGAATTGGATGTCATTTTTTTTTTTCAAAGTACTAGTAGTAACATTAAATTTTCTTACGTGGGTTTCATCTGCTTCAGTTCTTTCTGGTCATCGGATTCCGTGTTGGAACCCGCCAATCTGGCCAGTTCAATCACTCCGTCTCGGCTGCTGTCAGGCCTCCTGTCTTGCAGTCTTGCTCTGTCTCGTTCGCGTCTGGTAAATGTTTACAACTCAATTTAAATCTATTACTGTCCCACAGCTGGGCAAAGGCCTCTTTTCATACGAGGGTAAGATAATCACCACGCTTACGCTTGCTCAAGGGGGATTGGTGATTTCAAACATACTTTTGTTGCAGGTATGTACCTAAGTTTGTAAGAGCAATCTTTCACAAAATCCAACTTTCGGGTGAAGTGAACTATGTTACAGGTCTGTGCACGAACGGTCTGTTTCCCAACCCGATCAGTAGGTTATGATGAGGTTTATTAGAGTCGAATCTCTAATAAACTTCACCATTACCTACTGATCTACCCATAGAAATATAAAAAACAGGAGAAGTGGCAAGGGGGCGTGTCCGTGTCCGCGCGACATGGTCACNGGTCTGTTTCCCAACCCGATCAGTAGGTTATGATGAGGTTTATTAGAGTCGGATCTCTAATAAACTTCACCATTACCTACTGATCTACCCATAGAAATATAAAAAAACAGGAGAAGTGGCAAGGGGGCGTGTCCGTGTCCGCGCGACATGGTCACATTGACCATGTCATAGACAAATGGCAGTCTCCGCGAACCAGTGCGCTTTCGACCGCGATCGTGATAAGTTACAAGAATGCCGTGTTGTGCAGTGGTTTTTGTACAAACCGAAGCCGAAAACAAAACTTTGTAAATCATGGAATCACTTACCATATTATTATGTAAGTACAAGTATTAATTTATTTATATTATACACCATTCCCAACCACTGTAACTCCTGAAAGCCAGAATTAACAGTAGCGACCACCAGTAAAGAGCCAAGTCAGTGAAGTTCGACGAGTCATGGAGAAACGATGGACTCCAACAACATAGATCCCGAAATGAAATTCAGAAAATAACAGCCAAGGAGCGGAGCAACGGTTTATTTATGCACTTATCTAGTGTTAAGGTTGGTAACTCGGTCGTCCGGTACCTGCGAGACTTAGATTTGGGCCTCTTTCCTCTGCTTGTAAACATGGTCTTGGTCCTGCGAGCCGTGGAGCACCCCTGGAATATCCTCTGCGCACAGCTGTTGCAGAATATCACACCTTTGAAAACTTCTGCGTTCAGGAGGTTGGTTTCGCTGCAGACATCTGAATGTAGGAAACAGGACTATTCGTACAAAAGGATTAAGTTTATTTATTCACATGATTCACACCGGTCTTCTGTCAGTTCACCAAAAATTTATTTACAATTTTTTACTTTATAAGCAACGATTGGCAAAAACATGATTACATTTGTTATTTCATCATAATACAACAACAAGTTTACCAAATAATTCACTTAAGAAAATAATTATCCCATAATTTTTTAAATGTAGAGATAACAGACCTAAGCGCAAAGTACCTGCTGCGATTCATCCTGCATGATGACTCTCACTATATTACAAACCCTGTATATTTTTTTTTTGACGGGGACCACTCGCAGTTCAGCACACTAAGGCTGGTTACTGCTTAACCGGACTNAGTAGGAAACAGGACTATTCGTACAAAAGGATTAAGTTTATTTATTCACATGATTCACACCGGTCTTCTGTCAGTTCACCAAAAAATTATTTACAAATTTTTACTTTATAAGCAACGATTGGCAAAAACATGATTACATTTGTTATTTCATTATAATACAACAACAAGTTTACCAAATAATTCACTTAAGAAAATAATTATCCCATAATTTTTTTTTTAATAACGTATTATTTGACAAACAATTCTTTTTTTTTAATTTTTTTCTCATAAAGCAACATTTGGAATAAAAACGTTTTACATATTTGCACGAACGAGCGATTAATCTAATGATATTTAAGATATTGGATATTTCAACTATGTATGAAATACCTAATGGACGACTCACCTACAGTTTATTAATACTGCGCGCTGGATTGATTTCTGGAGTCACTAATACACAAAATAGGATTTTTAACTCTAAATTAAAATTTTGTCTTAAAAAGTCATTAACGTTGTGCTACAAAACTTAGTGATAGAAACGTATCGCTGTAAAACCTGCACTGCTTACCCGAAAAAGGTGTGAGTCGGTTCACTAATGTTTAGTAAACAGACTTATTATTCAAAAATCATTATTTTATATCCTCTTCTTTATTGAAAATGGCAAAGGTCAAGCTTAGTAGATATAGAGTAGACCCACGCTCGCACCACAATGCCCAGCTCAGCAGTCAGTTCCTACGAGTACACACTGGCTAAGCCTCTCGTCTTTTCACCAATATCTCCTTTGGTGGATGGTGGAACAGACCTAAGCGCAAAGTACCTGCTGCGATTCATCCTGCATGATGACTCTCACCATATTACAAACCCTGTACTTATATTTTTTTTTTTGACGGGGACCACTCGCAGTTCAGCACACTAAGGCTGGTTACTGCTTAACCGGACTATCCTGTGGTGGCCTCAAATGAATTTAAGGCCCCCAGCCAGGGCTTACAAGCTTGAGAATGTGATAGCATAGGTACTCACAGCACTTGTGACACCTCTTGTGGTAGCTGAAGCCCTCTCTTATCGTGATCCTGTCCTCCATGGAGACAGGACTCTGACAGTGCTCGCATAACTCGCAACTGCAAGTAATTGCACAAAATTGTTTTTTTTTTATGAGTGGCCTCTCGCAGCTCAACCAAGGAGTTTGTCGTCTGCTTAACCGGACTTCCCTGTGGCGCCTATAATGTAAAATTAAAGCCTACAGCCAGGACTTATCATAAACTTACAAACAGAGTGGGGACGACGCCGACGGCTGGGGTGAGGGCTGGTAAGTAATAGTTTTAATATTTTTTCCATTTAAAGTCATGGCTTGTCTTTGGAAGCGGGTCAAGCGGGCCGCTACCTACATACATTTCGTCGTAAAGAACTCTTATATTCTCTCTCGAGCCCAAATTGGATCAGACAAAGCACCAGTAGCTTGAGTTTAAGAACTAGCAGTCACTCTCCTGAACATAATATTATGGTAAGAAATTAAGTCACTGGTTTTAATATTGTGTGCTGTGCGACGTAGGGTTCGTAGGTTATGGGGCTCGGTTCGACTTTACATCTATTAAGTTTTTATCAGCGAAAGCGTAGTCATGACCACCATTTTTTTTTTTTGATAGGGTCGACATTTTAGTACATGTAATATTAAAAAAATGGCCCACAGTAAGCGGGAACAGGGACCAAGCTACCGTAGCTCAAGGCCAGGAGCCCTGAGCTACGGAACCTCCTATCAATACGCGTCGTGCTTTCTGGATCAAGTACTTGATCCAGCTGCCCAAGGAGAGCCTACTGTGTTCCCTACCACATTTATAACCCGTCAGCCTTTGAAGCAAGAATCAACAGGTATCTTCTTCTATCGTAGAAGACCATATCTATCGCTTACCATCAGGCGAGATTGAGGTCAAGAGTTACAACCAAATAAGAGTATACTTACGCCATTTTTTTTCTATTTTTTTTGTTCAATATCTACATTTTATGAAAACAATTCACAGTGAATTTTTAATTTTGCACACAAGGTATTGACATTATTTTTTTTTTTCGATGACAGAATGAAGTCAGAGATCTGTCAACAGTTTTCAAAAAATAAAAATGCTGTTGAAATTCTTCAAAAGAGATCCGTCCTCATTTTTTTGAGCAAAATATTTTTTTTTCAAAACACTCGAAAATGTGTCACTCTCTCTTCGCTTTTAGACCCGCAATGAGGTGTATTACGCACACACACGTGCAAAAAGTTTTCAAGGAGGCGGGCAGCGCGAGGGACAGACAAGGCCTTCACCCCAACCGCCGCTACAGGATAAGACGCCCCGGGCGTCGGGAGTCGCAGGGCGATCCCCGGCCACCGTAGGCGCGTGCCTGCGGACGCCGAGGTTGGGTGTCTCGCTGTCCGGTCACAACGAGGCCCGGGTCGATGGCGCGTTGTGTTCCACGCGCGCCTCAAAGAAATATCAGCATTGGAGACGGGGCCCGCTAGGGCCAGAGCCTGCCAGGGTTGCGGAATTGGTTCGAAAGAGTCACCGCGACCTTGGAACGCAAAGGGCTTTAGAAGAAACACGGACGGGTTTTAGTCAGTAGTGAGTCTGACACGCCCTTCCACTCCACCCAGAGCGGAAGAAGTCATTTGATGATATCCCATCCTTAAAAAAAAACTCCCTATGGCTGCCAGCCGACTCCTTCCCAACCCTTGGAAAAGCTACAGAATAGAATAGAATAGAAAACATTTATTCAGCAGGGACACAAACATACAGCAACAAAGACAAAGTAACAGAAATAATACAGTAGTAGTAGGTACAGAATTGCGCTGAGCGTGCCCATACCGAAAGGGCTAAGGGGACCCTGCAGTGATACACGGACGAAGATAAATACAATATAATAATATACAAAACCTAAACAAGATAAACAAATTGGGGGCCTTAAATTCATTTGAAGCCACCACAGGATAGTCCGGTTAAGCAGTAACCAGCCTTATTGTGCTGAACCGCGAGTGGTCCCCGTCCAAAAAAAAATAAACAAAATACTTAATTAGATATTGATAGGTTATTATAAACGCCAAAGTTTGTAAGTATGGATGGCTGGATGGATGTTTATTACTCTTTCACGTCAGAACAGCTGAACGGATCTTGATGAAATTTGGCACAGAGGTAGATTATAGTCTGGAATAACACATATGATACTTTTCATCCCGGGAATATGTTCCCTTGGGATAATTTTCGACATAAACGCGGGCGGAGCCGCGGGCGGTAGCTTGTTCGTAAATAAATAATGCCAGTAATATAATCAATAAAAGTTAAGAAAAAAAACTATGTTATTTAGATATCTATGTAGTGATATAAATGTGTGAAAACACCAAGATGGCGCATCAGTCGACCAATGGCAAGCCTGGCTGACGTGGCGACAGTTTTTTGACGGACGTAGACACAAATTGGATACTAGCTGTGCCCGCGACTTGGGTCCGCGTGAAATAGTGACTTTGGACAGCATTTTTTTAATTTATCTTTTATTTTAGATTATAAACACCGTCCTTGCCTAGGCTGAACCCTATTTCATTCACATTCCACCATTTTCTGCATCACCCAAAGGTTGACTGGTAGAGAATGCCTATGGATTAAATCCGCCTCTGTAAATTTGTGTGCGTAGTGTTAATAAAATAAAATAAATAAATAATATATTCCATATGACTGATGATATAGATCTGAGGTCATTCTTTAAATTGGCATAGCCGATTGACATGAAACAAACACTAAATGTTAAGTGAAGCTTACCACAATGTATTAGTGAAACCACATCTAAATCGGATAAACCGTTTCTGAGTTTAGCGTGCACAAACGCACAGATAAACAGACAAAAATTCTAAGTCATTGTATTTGCGTTGATAAAAGTCGCAATATTTTTTCTCATATATCTTCCATGTACATACAGACAGCGATCCGTTACATTTTTATTATATGTATGTAGATAGAGATAACTAAGTTTTGGCTGTCAGTCATGCATATCCACTGTCGAAACTGTATCATGTCAAACAGGCCTCTATCTCCATGGGATCATTAAAATGTTGAACGCCACTACATAAACGCATTTATGTCCCACGGCATGCCGAATTCACCGGTCACATACAGCGTGGATTTTTCAAGTGTGCGTGGATGACGAATAACACTGAAAAGAGACCAATTTTATTGTGATGAAAACAAAAACTGCATTGCAGGAATCGAACCTGTCGATTTTGGGACAAAACACACACCCTGTATTTTTACACCATCCGGAAGTATCGTTAAGCAAATTCAAATTTGCAATTTATTTTTCCTTGAAAGAAGTGAACTGACAAAATAAAACACTTTATTTTTCACAATTTTATTATGACAATATAACGAGATAAGTAAATAAATATACATTTCATATTATATAGAACCTTGTTCCAGCACCGTAAGGTTTAAATTCGAAGAAAGAGCGGTGTCACTATACAGAGTGACAATAATAAAAAATAAAATTAAAAAATTACTCTCCTTTTACAATTTTCAATCTACGCATTTTTTAAAGAAACATTTTCGAGATATTTATATTTTAGTAATAATAACACCACTCGATTTAATATATTTTTTATAAATAATAATATAAAGTATTACTAAACACAAACAGGTGTAACATTCGTTTTCAGTGCTAGTGCTAGTGACAAATATTTACACATCTTTTTATACTAGGACCTTGAGACAAATAAAGAAAAAAATAAAAGCGACTAGGCGACGTCCTAATCGAAAGCCATCATCGCGATAATTTCTCGGCACAAACGACCATATCATCGCTTACCATCACAATCTCTATTTTATTAACATCGTATCGTGAAAACTTAGGTGAAGTGAACTTGAAGTGAGCTGTCAATTCATAGCTTCAGCCGGTCTATTCTGAAGAAGGGTAAAACTGCAGGCCTATTAGGCCAACATTTTAGACGGAGTGAGCTTGAAGAGAACTGTCTTCTTCATTCGAAGGATTGACAGCTCACTTCACCTAAATTTACAAGGTGAGATATTGAACGTGCAGCTGGTCTATTCTGTCATAAAAATGTCATACCGTGTAAACTTAGGTGGAGTGAGCATGAAGTGAACTGTCATTCCCTCTTGTTTGTATGGATTGACAGCTCACTTGACGTTCACTTACTCTTACACACCTTACACGGTGGCATGTTTACAGAATCGCACTGCACAAGATGGAATGATAGTTCACTTCTTGCTCACTCCTATGCACGGTAAAACTTTGACAGAATAGACCGACTGTTCCCATCAAGCTCACTTCACCTATGCTTTCGCGATGAGATTAAAATACAAAAGAATAAACTTACAGATGAGATAGTAGTCGAACGCGAGCAAATATAAGAAAAGTGTACAAGGAGTAAACAACTAAATGGAGTCTTAAGAAAAAAAGAAAATAAATAAGAAAAAAAATGAATGCGAGATCGTCGAATTATTTAAAATTATTAAGTCGGCTTCTAATTTGCAACAGGAATTATTTAAGGCTGCATCTTGCATAATTATTGTTTACTGGTCGTGCATAAAAATCTTGACTTCACAAAAATAATAATACCACGAAACAATGCGTTTATCGAAGATACACATACAACACATAACGTTTTACACATGTTAAAAGATCTTAAAACTATAAAATAAAAATAATAGTAAAATACAAAAAAAAAGTAAAATCTTATGATATAATAATAAGTTTGCATTTACGCTTACTGGCCGTCAAAATGCGTGTTTTAATTATAGTTTAAATTAAGTACGGGTTTATTTCCATTTTGAAAAGAAATAATTCGAATTCATTTCTTATAAGTATTATTCACCGATATTAATGTAGTTTTTAATTAAAAATTGACCCATGATACCTTTGATTTATTTCTTAATCAATAATAAAATACAGAAAAAATATTTGTTAGTGTTATGTTTTGAGATCAAATTCACATAAAACGATTAGAGAGAGAGGAATACCAATTGAGATCATTATTTTATATAGAAAGGTATACGAATTTATTTAATCTAAAGCGAATTAGATATTTTTGAAGAAATTTCTGTTTACAAAAATCACAGGACGTTTTCAAATAATCATAACTTTTTATTTTTCTAAAATTATTTATATTACCTTATTTTTTTCACTAAACCTAAATAATTTCTGAAATACTGGCCCCGAATATTATTGCTTATATCTACATTTTAAAATCTACAAAACTTAAATGTATTATTTTTAATAACTACTTAAGTACATAAACTTTTGAAACAAAACAAGTTACCATTAGATTATTTCGTAGAAAAAAATAGGATTTTTAAATTATTGCTAATATTGCCACTACTGCCCTGTATATTTTAATTATGTTTTTACATTTAATGGAACTAAGTTTGAGCATTTACAATATTACAAAAAAAAACCCGCAAACCATGTATTTTTCAAAGCATATTTTTATTAATTTATATTTTGTCTAGTTTAAATTATAGTTTTTCATGGTTTGCGGTTACTTATTGTCAACTAATATTAATTAATATCTTGATCAGAGATCTAGCTAAAAAGCATACTTTAACAATTTAATAATTTTTCACCAATTTTGCAAAACATATCATGTCGTACAAGTGTAGTAAATATACATCACTTGCAAAAGCGTTTGCTCGCATAGGTCGGTACAAAGTTGTAAACTCTCATTGAGTATTGAGAAATACTTATTATTTAGCCGGAAATAGGCTTTCCTTTTACTCAAATACAGCTTTTTGTTACTACCGGTACATACTACCGGTGTAAAATGTATTTCTGGCTATAGTCTTCTCGTGTTCGAAATTTTATCTAAGGGCGCCCACACAAAACCGCGACGTGATGCGATACGACACCGCAATCGCAGGAACTTGTACGTGCGAGCTCGCAGATATTCGCGATGCGTTGCGAATTCGCAGTTATGTGTGGGAGCCCTAAACCGCCGTTGTAGCGTGATTTTAAGGAAGGCTCAATTTATTAAAATTGCCACAAAATGGAATAAAAGCTAATTTTTGTCACGAAATTGTACATGATACAATGAGTTTTATATTGACAAACTAGATGCGAGCTAATAAAGTAATCGCGCGTGTTCCGGAGAATTTCTAGAGCATTCTCGAGGATTCTCGTGTGACGAAATTGACGCTTTCGTTCCATTCCAATCCGCGATAATGTATATTGAGCCTGTATGTGCAGACTTTCGCATATCGTCGTTTAAGTTCTTACACCACGTAAGTCAATTTATTAGTAAAGAATACTGGTCTTGTATTTAATAGATATTATTTTAAGTATGTAAAATTATGCAGTTTTATACTCTCCTGTAAAGTTCATATTTCTGACTTACGTGGTGTTAATTAAACTTTAGCGACGATATATCATATTAGTAGGCTGAATACTGCAGCCTACAACTGCTCTGGTAAGCTTTTTTGCAACTTATAAGTCTTTCTTTTCATATTACACATAGTAGGTACAAAATATAATAATAAAACTAGGTATATTAATATAAACTTATAAAATAATAAATGTATTAATATTACTGGCCTTAATTGTTTAAGGATAATGCCACTTTACGTACTCATAATAAATAGGAATCCTGAGTTGGTAGGTACTCTTTAGAAAAGAAAAAATCTGCATTACAGAAAAGAGATAGTAAATAATCAGTATACATGTTTGCGGAGTTTTTTTTGACATGCCTGATGGTAAGCGTTCGCTTGCCTAGAAGTAACGTATTTCTTCTTGACTTAAAGACTCCAGTAACTATCAGTAAACACTAAACAAAGACTCCAGCTGGAAATTTTACTCCTTAGGTCGAATGTTGAGATGGATGTGTGGAGTATCGAAAACGGATAAAGTGAGGAATGAGTTCATTAGAGGTAGCTTAAAAGTGGCGCCAGTAACGGAAAAGTTAAAAGGGAACCGCTTATCTTGGTACGGTCATGTGAAGAGGAGGGATGAAATGCACGTAACTAAAAGAGTTATGAATATAAATGTGCATGGATGGACAGGGAGAGGGAGGCCAAAGAAAATATGGATGGATTCTGTTAGAAGTGATATGAAAGAAAAGGGAGTTAGTGATAGCGTGACGGTTGACAGGACAGAATAGAAGAAAAANAAAAAAAAAGGATGGATTCTGTTAGGAGTGATATGAAAGAAAAGGGAGTTAGTGATAGCGTGACGGTTGACAGGACAGAATAGAAGAAAAAAACGTCTTGCGCCGACCCCAAGTAACATAGGATAAGGGCAGGAAGATGACGATGAGGTCGCACAACGAAATGAATCCTGTATTTCTGCCCACCATCAAAACATTAGATAAGGACTTTTCCCCGAAGTGTTAGGCAGATATGTAAATAGCAAACCCACATTGCTCGCCATATGTAATAGTGGGACTTCTGACCGCCACTGCGCAATTCATGAAGTAAAAAAACACTTTTCTCGACCCGGGAACCGAACCCGGGACCTCATGACCAATATAAACGCTACGGAGTAAGCATTAAACGAGTTCTAAAGACTTTATGTTAAAACTCCTAAAGATTACCGACCCAACTCAGGAAAAATCCCATAGTATCAAACAGTAGGTGCTAAAAATTGCCTAAGAATGTGCAATAATTACAATAAAATATATTAAAATTATTGTCTTTCGTTTGAGCAGAGGATCACAATATAATGCCCTTAAGTACTTAGTTGTCATTTAATAACAATGCCTAGATATTATTATTCCGTTCCCTAAGAGTATTTTCCGGATTTCGAAAGCAAATCAAATCTATATTTTCATTTGAATTCAGAAATCGAGATATTTTTTTCAAATTTTGTTACAACAATCTCTATGTCTACAATGAAGGCTATCGTCTGTGCTCACTAGTTGGCGTCACTGACGAGTAAACGAAACGAAAGTTTTAATTGAAATAAATTTCTAATGCATAGAAAGAAAGTACGACTAAAGGCGCCCAGTGGGCCCACGGCACGGCATGGCATGGCGTGGAAAAGGATTTTTTTCGTGAACAAATAAATTTCGACCTTATTTCAATGAGTTTAGAACTGTCATTATTTTGTTTTAATACGAATAGGTAGAAACATCTCGCGTGATGATGCGACTTACCGCGGCATGCCCTGGAATGCAACGTCGTCCCCCGGGATGCTACGGCACGTCGTGACATCCCACAAGATGCCACGGCACACCGCATCGCCAGGCCTGGTTACTTCGAAAAAAAAAATGAGTTAAAAGTTCACAAAATTTTACCTACCTACACCAGCGCCTGTAGCCGTAAATAGGTTAGATGACTTAAAAATATCGAATTAGCCCGCCAGAAACATATCCAAAAAATATTGGACACGTATTTTTTCACGTAAACAAAAAATTAAGACGATAGAGTGCGTTGAAAACTCGTGTGACGTCACATTTAAGTAAACTTTTTACCTAAACGTGACGTCACAACTGACAAACCACCACTCCTGATCTTTGATGCGTTTTATATTTGTCAATTTTTATTGATTTGATAAAGCAAAAAATACGTGTCCAATATTTTTCGATAATCTAACTGACGGACTAAATAGAATCATATTTTTTTTTCTCAGGAATCATCCTTATTCAAACGCGATAATCCTCATTGCTTGACACTCTGTTGATTTAATACTCTGTGTATCTTAGCTCAGTGTCTCCTCATATGCAGTCCGAGATGGTCGGACCTGGCAAAGGACCGTCTACACAGTGGGCAGGTGAATGGGCGATGGCCTGTGTGCTTGCGAGTGTGTCGGGTCAGTTCGTCGGATCTTGCGAAGCGCCATTCGCAGCCTGCCCAGCCGCAGGAATAGGGTTTTTCTCCTGAAATATAAAAATATTGACATAAAAAATCTTCCCCTGTATTTTTNTCTCAGGAATCATCCTTATTCAAACGCGATAATCCTCATTGCTTGACACTCTGTTGATTTAATACTCTGTGTATCTTAGCTCAGTGTCTCCTCATATGCAGTCCGAGATGGTCGGACCTGGCAAAGGACCGTCTACACAGTGGGCAGGTGAATGGGCGATGGCCTGTGTGCTTGCGAGTGTGTCGGGTCAGTTCGTCGGATCTTGCGAAGCGCCATTCGCAGCCTGCCCAGCCGCAGGAATAGGGTTTTTCTCCTGAAATATAAAAATATTGACATAAAAAATCTTCCCCTGTATTTTTCGAAGTTTTTACTATCCACTATTTCCTATTAATTAATTTTCCTACCGATGATGGACGGCTGAATTTTCATTAGCAAAATATGTTTTTATTTGAAGAATACAAACAGCTGACACACCACCATTTTATTATTTTGATAAAAGTTTTATAACTATCAGCCGTTAGCAATTCATAGGGGGAGAGCCTGTTTCCTATCAACTGGGAACAATTCAGTTTCAAAGCTAGCACAGAAATTGCCGTCAGAAAAACTCAATAATATTTTGTCTGACCTCGGGGAACAAACCCAGGCCCACACGGATAAATTACAATATGTATTTTAAAAACACTGACAACCTACAAAATAAGGTTCTAAGAAAACGGGCTGCATACCAACTACACTGAGATCAGATATGCAGTCGCTCCATGCAAAATACTGGTACCCAGCTGCATCCGGTTAGACTGGACCGTCCCCAGCATACTTGGGAAACGAAAAACGCTACGCAGATTGATTAATCGCTGCAAGTATTATAACTAAAAGATTGAACAAACTCACCAGTATGCGTTCTTTTATGCGCTTTCAGATGAGAGCTTTTCGTGTAAACCTTATGACATCCCGCCACATCACACTTATGCAACCTCCTTCGTGGCCCATCTTCATTACTAGCCGCAAACTCTTCGACGCCATCTTTTTTGACATCTGTCACTTTGACAGCTGTCCTTTGCTGTGTCAGTTGGTTTAGGGAGTCTGTCAAGGCGGTTTGTAAGGCCGTGTTGAGTAGGAAGGACTTGATTTGAGCGTCTGTGGTCGGCTTGTGAGATGGTAGGTAAGGAATGAGTGGTAGATATGGTTTCGATAGCTCTAGAGTCGGTATGGTTGTCTGTGTGTGTGTCGAGGGTTTTAGTCTGGAAAGAAAATTGATTTTTTTTAGTATAGGTAATGTTTAATGACTCGGGAGGTTTTTACGCGGCAGTGAGATATCAGTATCACATGTTTTTAATCATGTAAATTTTAATGTAATAAGAATTAAGTTTCATGGAAAGCCGAAAGACCGATTTAAATTTAGGCTTTATTAAAAAAATGTCAAATAGAGCATTGCGGAAGCAAAAAAAAAATTGGCTCCGCCCAATAGAAAATAATTTGATTTGGTTAATCAAATTATTTTTTTTATTTGTATTCTACTTACTAATGCATTAAATCGAAAAAACTTACTTATTCATTAGTTGTTTAGGCCTCCTGGCACTTCGCAGATCAGGTCCCATTTTGATTTTAGACAATTGGTGGCTTGAGCTGAAATAGAAAATTAACGAAATAGTTAAAGGTAAGAAAAAGAAAGAAAAAGGTTTTATTGTAACAGAACTGACATGCACACATATGTCACCGGATAATTGCAAACTCCGTTAGATTATATAATATTTTGAGAGATTGTTAACGCTCTATACATTATCAACTGAACATTTGGAATACTTTTTTACACATCAAAATTTGATAGTCTATAATCTCTCGAAGTAATTCCGATAACCCAACCTATCCGAACACTGCGCGTCGGACTCGCACTTGGCCAGTTTTTTT
>NDFZ01002183.1:4519-16868 GCA_002192655.3 Mamestra configurata
AACGCGCAGCCGTGAATCCCGTCGGGCCCCGGGGCAGTGTTCTTCGCCCGGAGCCGTGTCACGGCCGCCCTCAACTCTGGTTGTGTCACCTCTGGGACGCTGGCGTCCTCTTCGGGCTCTGCGGCTGTGGGCAGAGCCATCGGCGGCGGAGCGTGCTCCGCTCGTGCCGGGAAGAGGGCTGCGACCACGTCCTCCAGCAGCTCGGGTTGGAGACTCTCCGTAAGCGGGGGCGCCCATGGTCCGAGTTTGCCTCGGACCGAGCGATAAGGACGCCCCCACGGATCCCCGTTTAGAGTCTCCAACATCTCCTCCCTGGCTCGCGTCTTCGCCTCGCCGATGGCCAGCCACAGAGCCTTCTTAGCCGCGCGGTACACCTCATACCGCGCGGCTTCTTCGTCAGGGACCCGACGACGTCTTCTCCGGTATCGGGTGTACTGGCGCCTGACCTCCACGCACGAGTCGCGCAACTGCGCGATCTCGGCGGACCACCAGTACACCTGGCGCCTTCTGGGTTGTGTGCGAACCCGGGGCATTGACGCGTCGCAAATTTGCGTCATCGCCCCGTGGAACCACTGCGCCTCCTCTTCGACGTCGACGGGTCCGGTCGTTGCCGACTCCCGGATCCAGGCCTGCACAATAGCAGCCTCCTCGAGTAGCTCCCTGTCGAGGCGCTTTCGCGCCCAACGCGGACCGTCCGTTCGCGGGGCCGTTGGATTGCGGCCGCCCGCGGTCTGGGGGGAGACGTTGAAACGGATATATCTGTGATCCGACAACGTCTCCACCTCCACGGCGACACGCCAATCGCGGACACGGCTTGCGACAGCGGGGCTAGCGAACGAAACGTCCACTATAGAACCACCCTGCTGTCGCACGCACGTGTAGGCCGAGCCCCGATTCAGGACGGTCAAGCCGGTCGTGACCGCCCACTCCTTCAACGACTCGCCCTTGGCATCGGTGACCGGGGATCCCCACGCCGCAGACTTGGCGGTGAGATCCCCGAGCAGCAGCACCGGGCGAGGGTGGTACCGGTTCACGACGGCACCCAACTCGACAAGGAAGCTCTCGAAGTCGGCGAGGCTCTTGTTGGGCGAGAAATACGCCCCAACAATGCCAACGCCTATGCCATTCACGCATGAACATTTGCAAAGAACTCTTCAAGCAACTGAGCCCGACGATTAATAAAATTTTCTACGAATGGACAACGATTCTTTTGAAACATTGTTGGAGTTGATTCGAACCAATATTGAAAAGCACGATACCAATATGCGACAAGCTATTCCTGCCAGCCAAAGGCTCTCTATAACTCTAAGGTACTTGGTCACTGGTATGGACTTGGAAGATTTTAATTTTATGTGTGCTGACGCTCCTCGTACTTTGGATTTAATAATACAGGAGACGTGTGAGGCTATAATTCAAAAGTTAAAAGAAAATATTCAGGTATGTATGATATTCATTTATTTTCATGTATCTTAACCAAAATAATCATAACAAAAATTAAATACTTAATGTGATGGTGAAATATGAGACAGACAAAACAGAAAACTTTTTATTGGTTTCTTTTATTTTATCTTGTATGGCTCGGTGGTGCAACCGATTCATACCCCCAAAAAGTTCTCAGTTTGGTCTATAGAAGTTACTAAAAAGAATAGAAGTGTTGTAAGAACATAGCCGCAGTCTGTGATTCTTCTTCTTTAGTAGTTGGTTCTGGTATACGAATTACGGGCTGTTCATGAGATAGACTTGGCGCCTGCATAGGTTGAGATGGCACAATTATGAGTATTTGGCAGTACCATGCACCGGTGTCTTGCCTATGACTTCTGAGTGTGACTGATGTGGTGCGGGTGATTGGTATGTCAAAGTTGAGTGGTGTACATTTGGTGATGGCACAGGTGATGGTGACTGATGTGTTGCGGGTGACTGGTATGTCGTAGTTGAGTGAAGTGCATTTGGTGATGGCACAGGTGATGGTAATGGCACAGGTGATGGTGACTGATATGGTGCGGTTGACTGGTATGTCGTAGTTGAGTGGAGTGCATTTGGTGATGGCACAGGTGATGGTGACTGATGTGATGCGGGTGACTGGTATGAGTATGTGTATGTGGGTGAGCTAGCAGGCAAGATCTGAACTCCGTTTCTTGGCAGTGATCCCATTTCAGCTTCGAATAAAAGTCATTTATTATTTTCTCCGCATAGCGTCTTTGATCTGGTGATAAACGTTTGAGTTTAAGAGCCCAGCCCTTCGCAATTATATCCGATTCAGAGTCATCAGGTTTTTTTAAATAATGCGATGCTATATCTATCAGGTCCTGCTGTGATGTCTTTTTGCTTTTCTTTGGTTGTGGCATCTCTTTTTGATCATTGGATGACCCGGAAGAACGACCGAGGACTGGAAAAAAGTAGCCAAATAGTTCGAGAGACGATGGAACTTTCCCAACTGTATAGGTGCTGTTGATGGCAAGCACATCGAAATAGAAAAACCTTCAAATTCTGGAGCTTACTATTTTAACTATAAAAAGACATTTAGTATTGTTCTTATGGCTATTGTAAACGCCAATTATCAATTTATGATGGTTGATGTTGGTGCAAATGGGCGGATGTCAGATGGTGGAACTTTGAAAAATACAAAGTTTTGGCAATTGTTTTCTGAAAGTGAAAACAAACTTAATATTCCGGAGCCATGTGAGTTACTAGAAAGCGATAAAAAAAGACATTGGACTGCATCCCGATAAAACGCGAAAAGTTGTTTTGGCTGCCTGTCACTTACACAACTATTTGTGTGAAAAAAATAAAAACACATATATTCAACCAGGAGATATTGACATAGAAGAACCAAATAACACAGTCACAAGAGGTGCGTGGAGACAAGGACGCCAATTGTTAAATATAGAGCGAGTACGAGGAAACTCGGCAAATGAGGCAAAAAGAGTGAGAGATGACTTTTGCGAGTACTTTAATGGTAACGGTTCAGTCCCTTGGCAAAATAATTGCCTAATTTAGTTATTTAAAAACATACTTAAAAGTTAAAATGTATCTCTGAATTGTAAATAAAAAAATGTTTTACCTCACTGCTTAAACTGCTTTCAGTATCACTTATACACATTTGGTCTGACAGAAATAACAGTACATTGTAATAGTAGAGTGACGGTTTTGGTACATCATCGGGAGACGCGCCAGAGCGTTGTGCTTGTTCAATCTTTTTTCTTTCTTTGTTGAAGTTGGTTCTTAAAGCATTAATTTTTTTCTTCAATAAATCTTCGGTGTATGCAGGTTTATATACTCGAAGTGCTTTGACTATGCTTGATAAAGCAAGCGACCTTTTATTTTTATCCGCATACTCCTTACTTTTAATTTTCCACAATGCAGGATAATCTCTGTAGAGAGATATTAATAGTAACACAAAATCACACTCGGTAATTAGGTCGGCGCTTGCCGCCAAAGCAACGTCTCGGTCCGGTTCGTCGTCCGCCATCTTCGATGTTCCGGCCGCAAATGAATAAAGCTGCGTATCGATTATGAGCTCCTGGCGCGCGCGCCATGTATGACCGCGCCGAGAGTGCGTTCCGCGGAACGCGTGCCAAACTTTTGAAGTATATCAACTAAGCGCGCCTGTTGCGCGTGGCAACCGTTCCAGTGTTTGACCCTTCATCATGGAAGCCAGTCGTGTACGAGCAGCAGCAGCTTTTGTAATTATTCACAGTATTATAAAGAAGAAAAAGAAAAAACGAAAACGGTCTTTTTTGTAGTTTTTTCCGGTGCTTTTTTAACAAAGTCAAAGTCAAAACGTTTATTTCAATTAGGCCATTAAACGGCACTTTTGGACGTCATCGTTTACAGTTCAGTAAAATAACAATTTTACATAACAGTATCATTAAATTGTTCTTGTGTATTACACTCTTCTGAAGTTTTTGGGAAGACTCGCCTTCATTTTGCAATGTCGAGTCCTGCAATATGAACGTGCATTTATTTTACATTGTATTTTATAATTATTTGTAATTTTACAGATCCCCACATCCGAGAAAGAATGGTTGGATTGGAAATTGCTGAAGAATTTCAAGAAAAATGGGATTTTCCTCATGCTATAGCTGCCATGGATGGAAAACACGTAATGATACAAGCACCTGGTAACAGCGGCACGGAATATTATAACTACAAACACTTTTTTAGTATCGTACTGTTCGCTCTCGTAGATGCGGACTACTGTTTTAGATACGTTGACATTGGTTCCCAGGGGAAACTTTCGGACGGGGGGATCTTTAAACGCACTTCATTATACAAAAGACTTGATGAAAAGTCCATGAAAATACCTCAGCCATCGATACTTCAAATACCATATACCCTCAAAGTTCCATACGTTATTCTGGCAGACAAAGCATTTGCACTAAACGAATACACAATGAAACCGTTCCAAGGGGAGCCAGAGAGGGGGTCTCTAGAAAGAATATTCAACTATCGTCTGTCAAGAGGACGTAGAGTAGTGGAAAATGCTTTCGGAATAGCAAGCTCGGTTTTCAGGTTTTTAAGGAAACCTATATTACTATCACCCAGTAAAGCTACAAAAGTAGTTTTAGTTGTTGTACATTTGCACAATTTTTTGCGAAAGAGGTCTAACCAGATATACACACCACATGGATCTTTAGATACGGAAACAGAAACAGGAATCACACCAGGTAGTTGGAGAAATGAGGGTGAACATTCATCACTACTCCCTCTCACTAATGCGCCACGTAGAAGTAGGAATGACGCAAAGGAAATACGTTTACATCTCGCTCAACATTTTGCAACCAACGGAGCAATACCTTGGCAAAATAGATATTAAAATTAGTAACATTATTTACCTGCGTATCGCCTGTTGTATCGTTTGACTCATTATTCTCATTGTATTGCAAAGTATCTATTGTAACATTTGGTGTACACTTGTCTTGCATGAAGTTGAAGTCATCAAATCCAAACCATTTTGATACGTAAATACTATCCCGACCTGTGAACAATCAACCAATAAAATATTTAAAATGCATGTGAATTTTTATTTGTCTTCTAACCTTCTTACAAAGTTTAGTTAGTCCTAGTTTAGTTAATTTCTCCGTAAAATCACCATGCAAATACATGTTTATTTTTATATAAAACTGTCTTTTTGAGTTTATTAACAGAGGTAATAAAAAAATCTGTAAAATAATTACCAGAGCCAGTGATTTGACTTTTAGATATTCTCCATTTTTCTCTTCTGTACGATGATAGGAGCACAGTCATTTTTTTCTTTAACTCCAGCACAGGGACTCCCATTTCACTACTGATTTCTCTCCAAGCATCTTCTCTCAGCGATTTGTTGTGATACGAAGAACTTTTGCTATTCCACAGCAGTTCTTTTGTACCATACAGTTGTATTAACTTACGGCAACTTTGGTTATCCATAATGGGAGCGCAAAAACACAAAAAAATACAACGTGTCCGTCTCAATTGGCGCGCGCACCGCGACTGATGCGTGGTAAGAAACCGACAGCCGACGGAACGGACCGCTCCGCGTTCGGGCGCTCCAACGAACACATTGGCGCGCGTTCCAAAATGGTATCCATTAGCCAGTATACTATAGTAGTCTTTGGTATCCATTTCGCGCGGCTGGAGCGCGCCCCAATGTTCGATCTCTTGGAGCGCATAATCGATACGCAGCTTAAAACTTGTCAAGTCGCATCAAGCGCAAGGTGGTTCAAGTGCCGTCAATCAGATTTTTTGTCAAGTATGGTCCAGCCCGTAGATACCTGACGGGACTTGTCAAGTTAACGCTGTAAACGATCAATATTCACTTCAAGCACGTAGACTTGTCCAGTGCACTTGATCGTCTCGCGGACCCATAACTTTTGCAGTGTTACAGATGAATGCTTCTCCGAATTCGTTGCGTTTGGCACTTTGGCGGCAAAATGTACATTATTATCTACTCTGTATGCCAACAGTTTCATAATTAGAAACATAGATTAACAGCCATGGTTAAAATAAGTAGTACCTACTGTTAACTTATTTCTTGGTTTTTGAACCATGTCCTACTTCTTTTCGAGTAAATACCTCTTATAAAAAAACTGGACAAGTGCGAGTCGGACTCGTGTGCCAAGGGTTCGGAATGAATTTAAGTTTTCCTGTAATCTATAGGTAAATAACTATTATTGTATTTTTTCAAAATGTTAGGCCCTGTAGTTTCGGAGATAAGGGAGAATGGTCATTTTACGTCTAATATCTTGAATAACTGCAAAACTATTTATTTTAAAATGATGATAAAAATATAATTAGAGCCCTCAAAATAAGCCCTTTAATTTGATATAATTATGATATATACACGGTACAGTTTCAAAAACTTTTCTAGTTTGCCCCAAAAGTTACCCCAGTACTCAAAATTGATTTATTCACGTAACGCGTACGTGTCTGGGTCACAGACGTTCAAATGTGTACGAAATTTCAACAGCATCGGTCCAGTATATTCGGAGAAAATTAGCTGTGACAGACGTATAGACAGACAGACAGATATACAACTGAGTGATCCTATAAGGGTTCCGTTTCTTACGGATGTTAGAAACCCTAAAAACGACTCTAATTAATGAATGTTTTACGTTGAGGTTGTATGTATGCATAGCACCATAAACTAATCTTGCTCTGTGATAAGGCTCGCAAGGTTCCGTTCAACTGTGGAATTAATAAGTGCATTCATTGTACTTCTGGAATGCTTTCGAGCACCGCAAAAACAATTTTCTAACCCCAACCTAACTAAAGCGAGTCTTTTTCATGAAAGGCGACTAGTCCATATATTAACTTGAAAAGAAAAGTACACTCGATAGAGAAACCGATAAAAATTGAATAGTAGGTACTCTGCCGTCCGCTTACTTAAAGGCCGTTAAGTGAATAAACCTGATTTTGAGCTATTGTCTAAAAAGTGGGAAATAATGTACCTAGAAATTGATTAGACATATTATTATAGCTATGTTAAATATACCAAAATACTTTATAGCTGTCAAGCTTTCATTCTATGGGTTTTAAATATTGCTAAGTGAAATAATATTGTTTTAAATTAAGGTTTTGTGTTTGTGTCATGTTTATCTATTCCACTTCGGGACCTCTTGCAATACTAAAAAACGGCTGGCTGTCATACAGCCGTATTATAGAGTTGTAATGGAATTGTAACCGCTATCGATTTACTTTGAGTCACAGTTTAATACAATTTCAAAGCTAAATAACAGTTAAATCACTAAACCTTCTTTTAGAATTTAAATTAATTGAAACTCAATGAACTGCACTTACAGAGATACAGATTTATGATCTAAAATACAGTTTCTGAATAATCTGTGCACAATAACTGTCTTTTAGTTTAGGAATTACTGGCTAAACCATATTGCTCTACAGTCAAATGGAAAACTATGTGTTAGATCTTGGGCCAGCTTTTTGTGCTTGTAAGTGTGACAGGTAATTAAAATACAACATTTTTTTACTTTTAAGTGTTTGTAATCAACTAATATATTCATTATTAAATTAAAAAGTGCTCACAAACCTTTGTGGTACATAAAAACATAAATCAACTCTAAAACAATAACTAATAAAATAATTATAAATAAATGAATTAAACTAGCGGCATTGTATGGTGGCGCCTGTGACAGCTAGTATAATAAATAACATGTAAATAGTTTTTGATAAGTGTGCGCATAATATTTAAAATAATATTAATAAAATTAGAGACGCCACAATAGTGCGACGCACCAATGCTGCTATAATTCGAACATCAATATTATATTACAATTCTGTAAGCTGTCACAAGCACCATCATACAGAGCCGCTAGTCTGACAAACCAATCAAAAATGTATTTTAAAAAAGCATACTAAGTTCGGTACGTAAACTATTTTGTACTTATTTTATGTTTTTGTTATAATTGAATTTACTTATCCTCTAATGAGATCAATAATTACTTAATACTGGTGTTTACTAGTTTAGTAACCATGTACTTACCTAAATATTATATAATTAGTTACTTAGGAACAAAATCAACATTATAAATTTCCTTGTACTATAAATCCAAAAATTAATATAAGGGTTTGGAATATTTAAAAACAGCCTTCAAGATCCAATATTACAAATTAGATCTGTTTCCTTTAGCCGCGCTCACGCGTTCCACACATTCGGGCATATCGTACCAGAATTGCATTTTGTGCAGTACTCTAATATCTTTTAACGCGTTGATAACTGCGTCTTTTCTTGCCTTGTCGATACCTTTTGGTACACTTTTAAACTCTGGTTTTAAAACATCCGTGTGTTTCAAATATCTATCGGTCATGAATCTTAAAACTTTATAATCAGGATCATCTACTTCCGTCTTATATAAGATGTCGTAATTCTTTCTTTGGAAACATACATCTATTTGGAAATATACATAGTTTTGGAAATTAAAAAAATCTTTGGGCTCCATAGTTTTAACGTCCACTCTGCCTAAATTAGCAGATGCATCGCACTCTGTAAAATCTTGAAAATCATACAATTTTCCTTTTTTTTTCATGGAGAGCTCGACTTGGTGATGAAATTGATCACAGCTCATAAATGTGTGACCAGGCTCAAAGTATTGAAAAGTTATTGTTTCAGTGGCTATCAAGTCGCTGTTAATTAAGAATATAAACAGTGAAAATAGTAACCAATTCTTATTTTGGGCACTGCAGTTATCCATCCAAATGGTGATATGTTTTACGTCACGGTGTTGCAAAATGAAATAATAATAACAGCTCATAATATCTTCTTGTTTGCGACCAGAAATGCCATCATGCCAAATACATGCTGGCGGCTTATGTTGACTAGTAATTTTACCTACAGGTGCGAATGTGAGGTTAAACGTTGTTAATCTCGGACAAAATATAATACTTTTGAAACTCTAGCCTTGGTAACATTATAACTTTCTGTAAATCAACATTGTAATATATATTTTCACAATTTTGTAATTTTTTTTTATGGGACTCATACAAATTGCGCGCTTTATTATATTTCTGTGTATGAGATATATATATATAAATTGCAAGCCTCACAGTTATCCGGAACTATATGTTTTACATCATGAGCTGTATCTTTGACATGTAACTCATATGCTTCACAAACTTCGCATTCCTCATTACCAAGTTTAGCATGCTCTTTACATGTTTCCTGTAAAATTCATAAGACACCTGCGATGGATATTTCTCGCAAAAGTCTTTATGCATCATAGTGACCGAAACATCGCATGATATTCAGGTGTATAGAATCAAAGATGGTTACGTCCACAGTGCAAAAAATTTCAGAAAATGATAAAAACATTTTTTTTAATTATCAGTAACTATTCTAACGTTAATCATTATTTACACATGCAGAATATAATACATTATGGAATTGTAAGCTGTTTGTCAAGCTCAGTTCAATATTTTTGAGTAAAACCTTAAATTTAAGATGGACTTTCCCAGTTTTGTTACCAAGTCTTGGACTTTACTAAGTTTGTAACTGAACGTTTAGGACTTTCCTATATTTGTTGCCAACTCTCTGGACAGGGATGGATTCATGCATTTACCTTTTAGATAACAAAAGGCATCAATTCACCTTGGCAATCAACTTGTAGATAGGTGAAGGTAATGAGTCAGATTATAGAAATTAATCACAATTTTTATTTTTGAACAAAATCAATGTCTAAAATTTAGTAAGAAAACGTAATGAGAAAACTTATATAACTAAAAATGGTGACTCCTCCTGTAGCTCGCACCTTTCCTCTTCAGGTTCGTTCCTTTGAATATTCTCGTCAGCTTGACTATCCAAAATTTGAGAGTAAAATGTCAAGTCGATGCCTTCTCGGTTTCTCCAATCATCGCCAAAATGTGATTTTAACAATGAATCGACATCTCGCAACTTATGTTTGTCTAGGGCCAACATAGATATATATTTTTATTTTTTTTGCAAATATTCTCAAACAACCCTGTATTGGTTTTGTAAAATAATTCACCATTGACAAGTACATTGCCTTCACGTTTAGAATGTTTTATATAAAACCTCTTGCATTGCGAGAAATTAACTTTCCACTGTCCAGGCGCTTTGATTGTAGTCTCAGCAGCAGATTTAAAATCGTATACTGGGAAATCATCACCAATTTTCAAAAGCGTTGCTCCTTCTGAAATTATGTCGATGTAATGATTTGGCGAGATAATCGGATGAGACGAGATGATCGGATTAAGGATGGACACTCCTTCGAAATCTTTTTTCAGTATTACCAAACACGCGGTCAGTGGTCTCGAACGTCATAGAGCGAGATCGGTCGAATTTCCAGCTAAAATCGGTATATTTGTACCCAAAATCGGTATTTGAAAAAAAAAATACAATATTCAATAAAATTCGTTTATTTATTAAAAAAAAAACTTAGGTACAGACTAATTTGTAACAATCATAATTATTTTTAGACCAATATTCTTTGGCCATAGCCGCAGTCATCTTCGAATTAATTTCAAAATCGTAACAATTAGCTGTATTAAAGAGTCGTTTGGAATGTAATAGACCAGTGATTGATTCAGTAGACAGCCAATTTCGCTGCTTTGTTTTTAAAAGATTAATATGTGAAAATATGCGTACAACGTTAGCGGATGAATGGGGAAGTGATAAAATATTAAAGATGAAATTAGACAACAATGGAAACATTTGAGTTTCATCGCCACGCTTTAGTAAACTTACTTCATCCCAAAATAGTTCTACATCATCAGGAAATGTTTTGATTTGTTCACAATTTCTTAAAATGCGCCACTCTGTATCAATTTCCTGGAAATCATTGCTGTGAACAATATTGGGAAAGAGCCTACTCACAGGAACTATCGAAGCAGTTTTGCCAATTTTAACATTTTTTGGATCAATTATGTCTAAACCTTTTATTGGGTTATTTTTCAATGGAAACCGCGTGGTTATTTGCTTACAAGCTTCGATATAAAAATCTAGGCATCTGCATTTAAACAAATTTACTTGATCTCAGTTTAGATTTTCTGAACTACTTAGTAGTGTATTAGACGCAGCAGCACCATAGTATACGTCATCAATATCCATAAAATTTCTGGGATTCTTAAAATCAACATTTTCGATTGGAGTGCTAGTTAAATATTCTCTTTTTAAAAAACAATCAAAAATAGTTTTTAATGTTCCAGTTATTTTTTCATATTAATTAAGAATTTTCGGGTGTTCATTTCTTTATTTAAATCGGTAAATTATGGTAATACAAAATCAAAAAATTCCAAAAATAATATCGTAGTAGGATCTTGGAGCTTCTGTAATATATGTTCTGCAGCTAAAAGACGATCATTGTTAGATATTTGGTCTATAAAAAATAGTTTAAGAGCAAAAAATTCAAAATTCAAAAGTCATTTATTCAAATTAGGCTGAGTGCCAGCACTTTTTGAACGTCAAAGTTCTACATAAAGACAGTCCCCCAAAACGCCCGCCCGTCACCACTTCCTAGTGTTTTAGCTGGGAAGAAGTGGCGCAACAAACTCCCCAGCAACACATCTGTCTGTTGAATTACAAGAACTATCACTTATACAAAGGTATGTAAGTAGTCAGTATTCTTACAAAGAAAACAATACAACAAAGGTAACACGTAAAAACATAAAACTTAATAATTAGCTACTTGTAAGCTAGCACACTCCATTATGCCAGCATAAACAGACAAACTCAAGCATAAAAACAATATCAAATCAAACTAAATAAGTGCTCGAAACTAAATAATTGACTACATTTAGGCACACTACTATGTAAAAGGTTTTCAGCATTAGACGAGGACGAACTTAAGGAGCGAGTCGTAGTTATTTTATTTATTTATTTATTTAGGTTAACCAACAATTGTTTACACTAAATACATTTCCGATTTAATAACTAGAGTAACATATTCAAGTGCAACAACTAATTACAGGTTAACACCATATGCACTAAACTATTTATAACTTACTGAAATTATGATTATACATACAAGGAATAATAATCAAAAGCAATATTAAAGAAAATTATCAAATCATTCAATTCTGTATACATCATTGGAATGTAAATTACTTATTTAAATTATAGTTGATTAAATGATGATAGATTGATTGATTGAGTTATGAAAAAATACAATGACCATAAATTATAGTAAAATAAAAATTAACTGAATACATTGAAAAAAATTAAATGAAAACAGGTATATAAAAAAAAAATTAAATCGCCATTACATTATTTACAAAAGCTCGTAGGAATTTATTTATACCATCGTGATGTACATCTACTAAGTCACTGCGGCCATTCAGAATTCTGCACAATCTAGGTATCGGGGAATTCGCACCCAGCACAGACTTTCGAAGTGGCGGA